>QEOT01006504.1:125087-143848 GCA_003123785.1 Pterocarya stenoptera
AAAAATGTTGCATATATTCCTTTCATAAAAAATTAAAAATTAAAAAATAACTCTTTTTTCTTTTTCTTTTTCTTTTTCTTTTTTCTTTTTTTATTTATGCAAAAAGGGAAGGTGAATGGGGCGACCAGCGTAACTACCCTCTCTAAGCATAACCATAGGAGCCCCTCTCTGTTGTGAAATGTCCAGTTTGAGCCATAGCTACTACTCAATGAGAGAGTCTGTCACCACAGCACCGCCAAAATGACAGCCGGTCCGACACTCATCCCATAGACTCTTGGTTAGATACTACTCCCGCAAGCGGTTTCGACTTACGTTAGACTCGAACTCCTAATCTCAAAGTTATGGAATATCAAATCGTACCAACTGGGCTACCACCGTGGTGGTATAAAAAAAATAACTCGATAGTCCAAATTCAACAAATAATATTGCTGCTAATTAGTTGCAGTGCTCCCGTCGGTGTTCATGCCTGTGTACATCTTTTTAGAGGGATTTATTGACGAAATCTGACAGTTACAATTAGTTGGTACGCCAATTGTCGTTACACTTTACCGTCAGTACTGTTCGTTTTATGACTTAGGATCAGTCCATGTCGGCACGAGTGAAAGCCGGAATATTTGAAATTATTATGAGGGGAAAGCAAACTCAAATATTGTTCAAACGAAGAACATATATAAAATCCGAACCCTTTTCATGTTGATAACCACTACAGCCACAGAAAAATGGCCCGAATTTGTGTCCCGAACACTGAACAGTTTTTTTTTCTTTTTTTATGTATTTTTTTAATCATCATAAATATTTTTAAAAAAATAAAAAAATTCACAACATTATTAAAAAATACTTTCAGTTAAAAAAAAAAAAACTCAGGACACAAAGCATTTCTCTTTCATGTCGTTGGCTTCTACTTTCAGCCTGTGCGTGCATTTACACACATACGTGATCATGTCGAGGTTTATCGAGGCACCAAGCACCAGTACTACGCGGTGGACAGCCTACAAAACTTGACACCGACACAAAGCACATGCATGCATGCATGAGCCATTAATGCCTTCCTTTTTTCCCCTTAATTTGTGTCGAACTCGAACATGCATGGAGAGAATATTCGTGCGTGCTTTCAGAAATAACTCTTACAGTACAGCTGATGATGATCATGCAGGATCATCCGTGGTACGTCAATCGTACCTTTGAGGTGCAAAAAAAGAAATGTAAATTTCCAAGCATTAACATAATATATTAAAACTGATCAAAAGCAAAGTCAGAATAATTGGCATTTTTTTCCTTTTAATTATGGTTGTAGGGAACATGCATATGTAGCTAATCCACATGCAACTGCCGTGACTTGTTTATCAAGAAATTGCATTTCAAATGAATAAAAGTGCATGTGAATGCGGAGGAAAAGAATCAGGAAAAAATGGAAGTCAGCTCTCGTAAATGTGGGATCAAAACTTTGACATGTGTAGAGTACCCATATGTTATGGCATGTCTTATGGGGTGGACTTCCACCCACATATATATACATGGCACATGGGTGATGCAATCAATATTCCCTGATGATCATCATGTTATATAAATATATATATATATTATATAGATGTATTGATACATATAATCACAAACTCTTTCTAATTTTATGAATTTTCTTAAAATGATCATATGATTTAAGGTTCTTGCCATCAAATCAAAAGCAAGAACCATATGTATAAAACGTTCAGGTATTTCGATTCACCATATGAATAAAACGTTCAGATATTTCTTTTAAGATTTTGTTGTAAATAAATTATTTAACATGATATTCAAAACGTACAACAATCCTTATTCGTTCGCTTATTAAGGTAAGTCTAATCCACTCATGAGAGAAAACATTAGCATAATAATCAAGTTTGAGGTGCGGTTTGGATGGTTAGTGCTGCCCAGCCCAACGCATAGCGTTCGCAGCAGTAGCAACATGTCATGTGAAATGAGATAAGATGATTTTAGAAGAAAGTTAAAAATTGAATAAAATATTGTTATAATATTATTTTTTTAATATTATTATTGTTTTAGGATTTGAAAAAGTTGAATTGTTTATTATATTTTGTGTAGAAATTTAAAAAAGTTATAGTGATGGGATGAGACAAAATGAGAAGAAATATTTTTACTATCCAAACGGAGCCTAAATCGTCTTATCAACTTAAAGTTTTCAAGTTATAAAATAGTTTGTGATTTTACTTTTTAAAAAAGAAAAAAGTAAATTACTATTTTAGTCAATGTAATTGGCTTGTAGATCAGAATAGTATTTGGGATTGAAAAATTCTATTTGTAAGCCAATGTGTAAAGCACACATTTTATGTATTGACATGGCAAAACTTGATTTGCAAGAGAAATTTAAAAGTTAAATCTCTTACAAATCAAGTCTTGCCGTATTAACGGTATGGAGGGTGCATGTACTTTACACACCGGCTTATAAGTAGAACAACTCTTTAGAATTTTGATCTTTTTACGCCTCGGACACATGATATAATTTAATCCAATCAACATCTTTCTATCAATATTTTCTTATCAAACCGCAAGTTGTGCAAGGTTGGTATCAATAATATTTCGACACGTAATTATTTACCATATCTCGTGTAAACTTTAGGTACCGTTTGGATAGTGAATTGAGATAAAAGTTGAAAGTTGAATAAAATATTGTTAGAATATTATTTTTTAATATTATTATTGTTTTAAAAATTGAAAAAGTTGAATTGTTTATTATATTTTGTGTGTGAATTTGGGAAAGTTTTCACTATCCAAATGTGGCCTTAGTAAAATTGATTTAACCACAAGAATTACATTTTTAAAAAAATGAATTGCCAATTTTGCCCACCAAGATCAGTAAAGTTGTAAGCGTGATTTGGAAGAAGCCAACAAGAGGGAGACTAGGTTGGGTTTGGATGTTGAACTGAACTGAGTTCTTTATGAATAGTAGTGAGTTGAGTAGGTGGAGTGAGTTATGTAAGACCCATCTAAAATGAGTTTAGATATGTTTGAATGTTAAGATGAGTTTAGTACTATTTATGAAAAATTAAAAGAGGTTATGGGTCCCATGTATAAAGGTGTGTTGAGTTGAAAAAAGTTATGGGTCCCACGTGTAAGAAGGTTTTGAGTTAAGAAAATTTTAGTAATTTGAGAATTGAGTGTTTGGATGTTAGACTCAATTTAAAATTAGATTAAACTGAGTTAAAAGTTAATCTCAGTTGAGTCTTGCAACCAAACGAGACATTATCTGTCACATTTCCCATACTTTTTTAACTTTCCAAGGAATCTTATTTTTCTCCTTCCAATTTGCAACCAATAACGAATCTGTTTCAAGTTTCAACTTCCAGCTGACTAACGTGTAAATATATGCACAAATTTAAGCCATCAAGTAAACTATGATGTTGTGTGTGTTAGTTCCCACTCCATAAAAGGTTGAGAATACGGCCATAAACGATCCTTTGTCATCTCTAATTAGTAATTATATCACGCCTCGACCACACTGCCCCAGGTTGGTTTCCTAAGCTACTGCCATCTATGTTTTAACTTAGTTGCCACGAATTTTGAGAGGCAAATTAAAGTTGCAGCTTTCGGTCAGCCCCTTGAGAAGTCCAATGTCTAATGAACATAGACGATCTGGCTGGATTCGAGTTCACTATAGTTTGGATTTGTTTGTAACCTGTTTTTGCTATAGGACAGAAATTAGTTTTTATGATGCCTTGGTATTGGATGGTTCCATTGTAACCGCCAAGGTGTCCTTATAGAGGCTAATGTTTTTACGACTCCGTGGATTTTGGTTTTAATGTTACTTTAGTTGTAATCACGGTATTCATTTGTCATAAGTGAGGATTTGTTAATAAATTACGGGGCACTGCCTCTTTTATTTTATTTAAAAATAAAAATAAAAACCCTCCCCCTTCCCTCAGAAGAGGATAGAATTTCGGTTCAAGACCGTAGAGGAGAGGGGGTTGGGAACTTGGGATTCAAGGGAGAACTACCCTTTCGTTTCTGTAGATGTTTGTTTTACTGGTAAGTTGGTGCAGCCAACCAAGTCTAGCTTGTGCATGCGTACTCCTCATTTTGCCAGAAGGAAAAATTACCATTTCAAGGCACCAACCAGCTTACATGAATCTAAAATATCAGAGCATTATTGCTATAAGCCTGAAAATCATTTGTCTATTCTAAGGTTATTACATAGATGTCCAAGTTCAGGTCTTGAATCCATCCATGACGTGAATTCTATCTCGGCCGTAGAAGTGCTGTAAAGGTAGGACCTGAAGGTGATGAGTAAAAAATACCGCCTGCAGGATGGAGGAAAGCACACAAATCATGCAGCAACACTAGGAGAAAATAAAACAAAAGAATTCGTTTAAACATAACAACATTATAAGAAAAGAAAATTCTCAGTTTATAATCTAACACAAACATTAAATTATATCCATTCTTGCACTCAAAGTACTATACCAGAGACATTTTCTACTCATCCCTAACATGACCTAGGGAAGGTGGAAAATTAGAAGCTATACCCCTCAGATAAAACGTGGACAATTTGTGACTGTCAATGGAAAGTGAGGATAACTAGATATCATTCCATTTGATGTGCTTTCAGATTGAAGACCACAGATTTTTTTCTGATAAGTTAAAAATTGGGTATGAAATCCACCATAGAAGGTGGGAAGCCTTAAACGTATGTGTGGTAACAGGTAAGCCTGAAGTTCCAATCCCTGTCAGGGGAGATGCCATCCATCTCTCCTTTTTACGAACATGAAGACCACAGATACAGCTAACCACATTTATTAGTCAAACCAACAAAACACATCTCAAATACTCAACAAAATTTCTAGTCCATCCGAACATAGCAGCACTAAAAACTGATGCTCACTCTTAGGAAAAGTCATCAGGTGCCTGACATGCAAGATAAGCAAACCATCCCGCAAACCACACACTCAATTAATGATAATTAATAATGAGTTCTATGATCTAAATAAGCACAACGTACCAAAAGATGGCGTGTTAGTGAAAGGGGAATAGTTCAAGGAAAGTGGAATAGAACGAACCAGTCAGTGAATGCTATTACAATTGCTCAGGTTCATCACTATTGAAGCTGGTCGTGTTTCAAAATCAGCTTCAAACAGAGATAGGGAACTAAGAAGACTCAAATGTTCTATTAATTATGATGCGAAGGAGGGGAGTGGCGGAAGGGACAGATTGAAAGGGAGGGAGACTCTTTTTGCTCATGAAGCCTAAGATCCTCTCTTGGAATGTGCGGAGGCTTAATGATCGTAACAAGTGCCTTCGCATAAAATCTTTATTGTGGACATGGAAGATTGATATTGTGTTTTCAAGAAACAAAGTTACGTTTTATCGATAGAAGCATCATTCGGAATCTATGGGGATGTCCTTTTGTGGGATGGTCTTACTTGGCATCTTTGGGAGCTTCAGGTAGTGTTCTTCTAATGTAGGATAGAAGAGTGCTGGAGTTTGTCGAGGAGTGTATTGGGAATTTCTCAGTTTCTAGTGTATTTAAAAATGTTGAGGATGGGTAGGAGTGGGCTTATGCAGGCACTTCTGGGCCAAATTTGGATAGCGATAGGAGACTTCTTTGGGAGGAGCTGGTGGGTTTATATTATCTATGGGATGTACAGTGGTGTATGAGTGGGGATTTCAATATTACTTGCTTTCCTAGTGAGCGATCGGGAGAACCTCAAACTCCCTTGGCTATGGATCTCCCTCTTGTTGGGAGCGAGTTCACGTGGTCCAATAATCGGGGTGAGTCGCAATTGGATAGGTTTCTTGTCTCTCCTTCTTGAGAGGCTCACTTTGATTTGGATCTCATGGATCTCCCTCTTGTTGGGGGCGAGTTCACGTGGCCCAATAGTCGGGGTGAGTTGCAATTGGATAGGTTTCTCATCTCGCCTTCTTGTGAGGCTCACTTTCCAGAGCTGTGTCAGAAGCATGAGGTTAGAATTTGGAGGTCTACTTATAAGTTTACGGGCACTCCTAACTTCATTATTGCTGGTAAGCATAAGGCTTTGAAGCATGATATAAATAAGTGGAATTTAGAAGTTTTTGGGAATGTTGATAGTCAAAAGAATTCCCTCATGGAGGAGTTCCAGGTTCGGTTCTTTGAGGAGGTATTGTTGAGGGAAAATTCGGTTGTGGCTGAACTTGAGAGGGTGTTGTTGATAAAGGAGACTTCGTGGAGACAAAAATAAAGGGCTCTTTGATTAAAAGAAGGTGATAAATGCACGAAGTTTTTCCATAAAATGGCTAATTCACATCGGCGAAATAATGCTATTAAGAGACTTCATTCTAATAATCGTGTGATCTCTTCCCCCCATGAGATCGAGGATCATATTGTGTATTATTATGAGAACCTGCTTACGGAACCAGCTAACTGGAGGCCGAATCTTGATGGCTTGGATTTTGAGTCTCTTAATCCTCAGAGTGCGAGTTGGTTGGAAAGACCTTTTGAAGAAACTGAGATTTATTAGGTGATTGGCGGAAGATAAAGCTCTGAGACCGAATGATTTTTCTACGGGATTCTTCTAAGTTTGTTAGGATGTGAAAGAGAATGTGATGCAGCTTTTTCTCGAATTCTATTCTTTTAAGAAGTTTGAGAAATGCCTTAACGCGACTTTTATCAATCTCATCCCAAAGAAACATGGGGCTATGGAAGTTAAGGATTTTCGTCCTATAAGTCTTGTGAGTGGGGTTTACAAGATTATTTCGAAGGTTCTAGCTAATCGTTTGAGCACGATTATGGATCAAATTATTTCAAAGCCTCCAAAAGCCTTTGTTTGGGGGAGACAAATTCTTGATTCGGCCCTCATTGGCAATAAATGCTTAGATAGTAGGTTGAGGGAGGGAGTTCCAAGAATTCTGTGCAAGCTTGACATGAAAAAAGGCATGCGATCATGTGAATTGGGAATTTCTTTTTTATATGCTTGGGAGGTGTAGCTTCAGCGATAGGTGGATTTTTTGGATTCGGTATTGTGTTACTACCCCTCGTTTCTCAGTGCTAGTTAATGGCACCCCTACTAGACTTTTTAACAGTGCTTGTGGCCTGAGGCAAGGGGATCGGTGCTTTCCTTTCTCTTTGTTATTGTTATGGAGGCACTTTATCGGATGGTGGAGGCTGCCGTTGGAGGAGGTTTTTTATCCGGATTCTCGGTGGGAAATGGTATTAATGGTTCCATCATAATTTCTCATCTCCTTTTTGCAGATGATACCCTTCTTTTTTGTGAGGTGGATCGTGGCCAAATTCAAGCTTTACAGGCACTTTTGTTATGCTTTGAAGCTGTGTCAAGTCTCAAGGTAAACCTTGGTAAGTCCGAGATGGTTCCGGGGGGTGTGGTGCGTTGTATTAATAGCTTGGCGAGTTATTTGGGTTGCAAAGTGGCTTTCTTGCCTATGAAATATTTGGGTCTTCCATTGGGGGCGACTTTTAAGGCTAAAACCATTTGGGATGGGGTTGTTGAGAAAGTTGAGAAAAGGTTGTCGGGGTGGAAACGGATGTATTTATCGAAAAGGGGTAGACTCACTTTAATTAAGAGTACTCTTTCCAACCTCCCCACTTATTTTTTATCCTCCTTATTCCCTTTGCCTGCAGGGGTGGCTAATAGAATTGAGAAGTTATTTCGGGCTTTCTTGTGGGGTGGAGTGGGGGAAAAAACTAATTGGAATAAAGTTTGTTCCCCAATTTTTAATGGAGGCTTGAGGATTCGCAATTTGAGGACATCAACAAAACCCTTTTGAGGAAATAGTTATGGGGGTACCACTTGGGAGGGGGATTCGCTTTGGAAGGAGGTTATTGATGCTTTTTTTTTTTGGTGGGTGGGGGGTNTAGGAGGGGAAGAGTTTTGCCACTCATATTTGTTTGTTAGCCGGTGAGGACTCTAGAATCAGATTTTGGGATGACGTTTGGTGTGGAGATCGCGCTCTCTAGAGGGCTTTCCCAGCTCTCTATCGCACTGCTGTGAATCAAGATGCTTCTGTGTCGGATCTGTTGCCATTTTCACATGGTTCTCAACAGTGGGATGTTCTATTTAATGGGGATGTTCACGATTGGGAAATGGATACTGTTTCTGAATTTTTCAGTCTTATATATTCTACGGGAGGGCCAACGGTCCATGGGGATAAGATGCAGTAGAGGCCTAATGGGAGCAAAAAGTTTACAATGAGATCTTATTACAAGATGTTGGCATCACATGGTAATGTTCCTTTCCCGTGGAGGAGTATTGTCTCGTGTGCCCTCTAAAGTAGCTTTCTTCATATGGACAGTCTCTCTTGAGAACATCTTGACCACGGACAATTTGAGGAAGCAAGGTCTCATTGTTATGGATTGGTGCTATTTGTGCAAGAAGGATGGAGAATCAATGGATAATTTATTACTGCATTGTGAGGTCACAAGAGTGTTGTGTGATGAGATCTTTAGAAGAATTGGTGTGGCTTGGGTTATACCTTTGAGGGTGGTGGATTTAGTAGCCTTCTAGAAGAATATTCAAGGCTGCCCCCAAGTGGCTGCAGTTTGACGATGATTCCTTTGTGCATTATGTGGTCTATTTGGATGGAAAGGAATGATTGATACTTTGAAGATAGGGAGCACACGTTGGAGGAACTTCAGAACTTATTTGTACATTTCTTGCTTTGGTTTTCAGCCATTGTGCTTAATAGAACCAGTGCTCATGATTTTCTGTCTTTAATTTCTGGTTCCTAGAATGTATTTAGGTTTCTTTCGTATACTTCCTGTATACACAGGTTTCGCCTACTTCATTCGTATCAATAAAATTTTCATTTTAATTATCAAAAAAAATTGCTGAGGTACATGAACTAACCTTAAAGCCTTAATACCCATATCCATGAGGTAAGCTCGGTGTTCGTCATCACCATCTAGGAACTTCTCAAGTTCCTTACTGTAATAGAGAATATCATCCCGTAAATGTCCAGCACCCCCACACCTTTAAAATGAAGGAACAAACTTAGAGACATTGGTTAAAAAGAGCAGATGAATAAATTGTTAAAAAGAAAAATATTGAACCTAAATTACTGGTCCCTTTGTACTGTATACCCCAAACCATAAAAATTGTCACATTCCATCCCCGAACTACCAAAAAGTTGCAACATACACCCACGTTAATATGTGACCATAAGATGAAAAAAATGGTCACATGGCACAATTATGACTAGGATTTCGAAGGGTGCACATCGAAAATTTTTGTAGTTTGAGTATGCAATGCATTAAACCCGATAATTTTGGTGTGCACAGTGAAAAGGAAGATAGTTCAAGGTATAAAGTGTAATTTCAATGACAGGTCGTTAAAAATATAGAATAAAAAAATCTAATTGATTGTATTAATACTCAAAGCAAAGAAGCAGTCAATCACAAGGCATTTTACCTTCAGCAAACACCCCCCCCCCCCAAAAAAAAAAAACCAAATAAAAAGGCAGAGATTATATTCTTCATTGTTGGCAAGTGAGATTATGTTCTTCACTAAAATAAGGAACCTGAGATGTAATTAAGAGGAATATCACCATGTTTTCCTCGCTGGTAGTATTATAAGGAGATTATACATCTAATGTTCCCAAGAAATTATATACCTTTCAATAATGATGTCAACATCTGCTTTGCTTTGGGGACCATGCACAAGTACTCTTGTAAGGCTTAGTATGTCACGGTAATCACCCATCTCGTGAGCTTCTGCATCAGAAGCTTGAGAAGGCAAGTTCTCTTCATTCCCAGAAAGTAGTTTTATATCAACCGATGACTCTGGAATTTTAGATCCAAAGTTAGGCTCTGTGCTGAGTTTAATGCAAAGTATTGCCATCGCATATGCAACTCCTCCAAACCCGGTGTGTGATACAAAAAGGTAACACCCTGCAGTACTACAGAAAAAGTTATTGTTAATTCTATTTCTTAATTTAAATTTTGGAAAAAGTTAATTATGCAGCTACCTATATCAGATATTATGCAGCCTAAATAGAGAAGTGCCAAATTAGTGACCAGTCACCGCAGCTGGTGTAGCAGTCTTTGGATGGGCAGGCCCTTCAAGAGCTACCTTATTACACTTACAGTTAGGAAAGGAAGATCAAGGGATAGACTGGCAAACCAACACCCGCCTTGAGAAAATACAAAAAACATTTTTTTTTTTTTTTAAAAAAAACTATCCAAAATTCATAAATCTCAGTAAGTCATAGTGGAAAGATAAATCCCTGATCACAATGAAAATTTGCGATCTTGGTATATAAAGGTCATCATTGTAATAATCATTATCAATATTTTCTTCATAATGCCCAGGTGATCTAACCTTGAATGGCTGTCATTTTTTAGAAAGGACAGAAAATGAGAGAGTGAGAGAGAGAGAGAGTTTAACCTAAAGGCATTTCATAGACGAAATAAAAAAGAAAAAAAGGATATGAAGGAAGGAGAATTGGAAGTAAAGAATTTTTGGATTGGATTTTGAGAGAGGTCAATTAATAGCATCATCTGTAAATTATACCATGACGAAGCAAGCTGTAACAGAATTTGTTACTACCATAATATATCACCGATCATTTATAGCCATAGTACTAATAGAATATGTGTTAGGTATGAATACTCACTCATCGTTATAGTACTGGATTGCATCAACATCAGCAGCTAAAGCATCTTTTTCTCTAGTCAATGGTATTCTCCTATATGTAATATTATAACCCTCATCTTTCAGAGCAGCATATACTTCAGCAGGAGTCTTCACGTTATCTGCTAAAATGTTTTCCCAGTATCCTATAACACTGGATTGATTTATTACCGGGTTATATTCTTCACGATGCAAAAGCATCCGTCCACCAGACTGTCTGACCTCAGATAATATATCTTCTTTTAGCCGTGCCTCCATGTGTTCCACCTGAGTAAAGGGTAAGAGGGAAAACATATTGTGGTTTAATGACTCGTTTATAGGATTGAAAAAGCATTCATGGTGACATACCATTGGCCCAGTGATTCCCACATGCTTGAGCATATCAACAGGCTTATTTAGCTCTCTTAATACAAACGGCGTGCCATTGATGTAAACAACTGCTTCTTCTCTCAGATCGGTTATTATTACTTTAGGAGCAACTAATCCTCCTGGTTTAGGCTTGGCACCTAAATATGCTAACATCTCTTTTGCCCCAGCAATTGTAGGAGTTGCCATGCTATGCACAGGGAATCCATCTACCTGAAGAATGGAAGTTTCAGCCTTGAAACAGTGTGCAAACCCATCACATTGTAAAGTTGATCTCTTGACAAGCACATCATAAGTTAGTCTTATGGAAAAATTTGTTTTCAAATATGTAAACTGGAAAGGTAAGTGGAATGTTTTTACCAATATCTTGACCTGGTCCCACCAATAAATTGAGCCGAGTGGGCCTTTAGCCAATTCAAGGAGGTTCATGGTAGCAATACTACAAGTATTGCTCAATCCACAACATATCTTCATGTGTAAGCAATGTTCTGCTAAAAAGATCTAGCTCAAATATTGCTTTCTCCCTCCATAATAATGGGATGGGAGGTGATTTTGTGGGTCAAAGACCCACAACATGCATGTGTAACTTTCCAGTTTAAAAAAAAAATGTGTTTTCACACTTCCCTTAGTCCAACATCCGAAGTGGATAAAAACAGCACAATATAAGAATGTCCGGAGATGCCAGAGTTTGACCCATGTGAATACATGAAAATGGCAAATTTGATTAAGATGATGCAACTATATCCAGTGAAAACTAATAACTGCACAAACCAAAGGTTTTAGCAGAAAAAATTGCATGACTAAGGAAAGGTGAAAACTGTATTAATGTGACAACTCAATTAGTTATCCAACAACTGAGAGCTGGGACTCTTTCTAGGCCTGTTAGATTTATGTGTTTCTTCTGATAGGTTTGTTTAGACTTATTGAGGCTTTATTTTTTTTGTGTTTTGCTTTTGTTGGTTTGTTCTTGAGTGGATTACTTGTAATCTCTCAGTAGTTTGGCTTGTAACCACGGTATTCCTCCTCCATAAGTGAGGGCTTATTAATAAACTTGGGACGGCGTCACTATTAGACATGTGGCTACCGGCTCTTTTGAAAAATAAATAAACTGAGAGCTGGGAGGGTGGGGGTGGGAGCCAACCTTGCAATCATGAGGAAATCATGAAGTCCAAAGCTAACACTAAAGATTCTTGTGTGCTGTGTAGTTAGTAGGCTTTCATCAGCAAAACATAGAAGAGTCCAAACTCTTAAGGAAAATGAGTTGAATCAATGGCTTAACAGTCAACAAACCTATCAACTAAGCTTTCAGTGACGAATACCTTGGTTCAAATCATTTGCTGGTAAGGCACAGCTACCAATACCATGAGCTGGAAAAGAGAACATCTAATATCTGGATTTCATTTATCAATTTTTTTCAAAATATGAAATGATTAACCACTACAAGAAAAGAGATTTTTACTTTGGGCATGGATTACCCATGCAGGAATCAAGATGCACTCCAATTCACTTCACATCAAGAAGGGACGTTGAATGTGCATATAATACTAAACCACCAATTTAATCAGAAGGGAAGTTCCTATGGACCAAAAATGAATGTATTCCAAAACTCGTGACAAATGCTTATTCTACTTAGCAGAATGATCCTGTACGTTCACATTGGAGATTTTCTTGTTATCTCAAGGGACAACAAATTTAATGATATTACTTGTTTCTGCATAATTATATACCTTGTAAACATGTGGTGCACCATGAATCTGTATGTGGCTGGAAGTTCTTGGACCAGGAAAGAAACACATTTTGAGTATAGAGCCTTTCCCTAAGACAGAGCCATTACGGGACTTAACAAGGGCATCCATCACCGCATCACCATGTTGGGACTCCTGCGGTACTCTCAACCCCTCCTGAGTTTAAAATCATAGTGTGCAAGCATATCCAAGTCATTAAAGATAAAATAGAATAACATATTCAAAAAAAGAACAATGTTAAGAAACACAATATTTATTTATGGAGTCTCTGACTCTCCTCATACAATAATAAATGAATCACCCTTAATAATAACAGAGAACTTACAGAGATAGTGAAAAAACGCCCAGGTCTTAATCTTATGCTCCATTTCATTGCTTGGACCTCTGGTCTCTGATGCAACCAATTCTTAAATTTCATTCTGGATTCTCCTTGCCCACAAAACCCATCAAATGCTTCACTTCCAAGATATGCTGCAAAAGCAATTAAACGGAAGTACCGCTCCAAGTACTCAGCACCACGGTTCAATGCAAGCTTCCTTTCCCTAGGTTCAACATGTTGTTGATTGAATACCTTTCTATATTTCAGAACCGCTTGTCGTATGTTCTGCAGCGCAGAACATCTATCAATAATAGCATCTAAGGCCTCTCGGCACTCCACCCCATTATCAAATAATCTTGTTATGTTCCACAACAAAAGGATGTCATTTATGCCAAAAACCCGACCTTGCTTCTTTTCAGATCTTACTTTTGTAGTATAGGAGGTTGATGTGGCAACACTACCTCCTGTTTCCTCACCACTTGAAGTACCACCATTCTCCTCTTCATTGGCCATATCATCACGCAAGATTTTTATAGGTCTTCCATAATCAATTCGAAGTTTCAGAAGGCAAGCAATTACTGTACCAGTAGTTGTCCTTCCTCTACCCATCTGCCAATATAAAAACCATATATAAGGTGAATAAATGAGAAGAAAAGAAAAGAAACAGGTGGGACACACACACAGAATTATATGAACATCTCCATGCACATGTAAAGCAAAAGCAATTAGAGAATGAAAACCTTAACCTGGCAATTGAAAACAAAAGCATTATCCTTGGAAGCAGAAGCAATATTCACTGCCAGTGTGTCAAAGTCAGAACTTTTGGGAGCTTTACCATCAGTGATGGGCACACGGGCATATTTTATGGGAAAACCATCAGCCTCCAAGCTTTTGAAAACCTCAAGTGGGGTCTGAATAGCATCAAAATTCACATGCTCCCAAGCATCAATTATCTGTCCATCATTTGTTTCATGAATAACCATTATAGCACCTCCATAATGTTCAGCTTCTCGAAGAATGTCTTCCTTTAAACGAGCTTCCATTCTCTCAACTCTCTCACGATCAATACCCTGAAAGCAGCAATAACCATTGCAACTTCACCAACAATAGAAAATAAAAGTTGGGTTTCAAAACTGCTTGTAGAACCAACAAAACAGGTGCATTTCAAACAAGAAATGATCTGATGGTGTTAGATTCTATTTCTATCCTTGCCATGGATCTACAGGTTGAATCATGTTAGTTTTCTGGGACTTCCTTCAGAAAATAGACCCTAGAATATAGATGATTGGTCTTGCATTTGAGTCATGTAAGAGTACGTCCTTTGAGTCTAATGGAGTTAGGTGAGAGTTGGAAGATCCAAAATATATTTGTGTGATCTTTTCCATTACTAGAAACTTGCTCATCATTAATGTAGGTGAAAATCCAAAATATATCTTTTTTTTATTATAAGTAATCGATAATATTATTAGTAGAGATAGGCAAAGCCCAAGTACACAAGATGGTATACAAGAGATAAAACCTATCTAGGTCGAAGTATTGGAAGCTAGAAAGTCATGAAAATTCAGGCCATTAAAATCTAAAGCTATGGCCCATTGAAATAAAGTACGGAAAAATAAAGTTCTAAGTTCCTCTGGTGACCGCTCATTGTTTTCGAAAGTCCGATCATTGCTCTCTTGCATATACACCACATAATGCAAATCTAGATCATCTTCCACACAGCCTTGATTTGTGGGTCTCCTCTCAAAAGTGTCCAGCTAGCCAATAGATCAACCACAGTTGTAGGCATTACAAAGGATAACTCTACTCGGCTAAACACTTCAACCCACAAGGCTCTAGTTGTCTTGCAATGTAATAAGAGGTGTTCCACTGTCTCGCCGGATCTCTTGCACATGCAACACCAGTTTAGTTCAACTATTCAGCATTTCCTCAGGTTGTCGGTAGTCAGGATCTTTCCCAAAGTTGTTGTCCATGTAAAGAAGACCGCTTTCGGAGGCACCTTATTCCTCCAAATTCTCCTCCATGGGAACTGAGTATGTGAGGCTTGGGTAAGGGACTTATAGAAGGATCGAACCAAAAAAATTCCCTTACCCGCGGGAGTCCACCACAACTGTCTATTCGCTTCACAGAATATAATAAGCTGAAAAAAGCCTCGATGTCTACTTCCCAATCTTGCACCACTCTACTAAAAGTGACATTCCACTGCACTTGGTCCCCTGATCGAAGCACGAGGTACTCTATTGAAGCTTATTGATTACGGGCCACTCGGAAAACAACTAGAAAAGCATCCTTTAGGACCTCATTCCCGCACCATGTCCCTCCAAAACTTAATTCGGGACCCCCCTCCCCAAAACACCAATTTAGAATGGCTATTAAAATTCCCCCACCCACGCCTAATGTATTGCCAAACTCCCACCCCATTGGCCCCATTTACCTCTTCAATGCACTAGCCACCCCACAAGCTTCCATATTTGCAATCAACCACCAGTTTCCGTAGGGCTTCTGGTTCCATGTTATAGCTCCATAGCCACTTCCCAAGTAGGGCCTGATTGAATGTTCTCAAGTTTTTTATACCCAACCCACCTGACGAGACTGATCTACACACCATATCCTAGCTAACCAGGTGAAAATTGAATTCATCCCCTATCCCACAACATAAGAAATCACAATACAGTTTTTCAATCCAAGCCACTACACAGGCAGGCAATTGAAACAAAGACAAAAAGTAGGTAGGTAAGTTAGAAAGGGTACTCTTAATGAGAGTCAACCGGCCACCCTTCGACAAATACAATCTCTTCCACCGTGCCAATTTTCTTCCTATCTTCTCAATAACTGAATCCCAAATGGATGAGGGAGGCCCTTACGGCAGCCCCCAAAGGCAATCCCAAATAGGTAATGGGAAGAAAGGCTACCTTACACCCAAGTATACTAGCTAGCTGTCGAGTATTACTGACGTTCCCTACTGGTACTAACTGTGACTTGTCGAAATTCACTTTCAAGCCTAACGCTGCTTCAAAGCATAATAACAAAGCCTTCAATGTCCTCAACTGGTTTCTATCTGCCTCACAGAATAGGAGCGTGTCATCTGCAAAAAGTAAATGAGACAAAGTAATAATGCCCCTATTGGAGTCACCAATCAAAAATCCAACCACAAACCCATGCGTAACCACAGCCAAAATTATCCTACTCAAGGCCTCCATAATGATAACAAAGAGAAGTGGGGACAATGGATCTCCTTGCCTTAAACCTCGAGAGCTACTGAAGAAGCCGGTGGCAGTTAATGAAGATTGAGAATCTTGCCGTTGAGATGCACCAACTAATCTAAGTACGCCATCTAACCCCAAAGCCGCATCTCCCCAGCAAATATAGGAGGAAGTCCCAGTTTAAATGGTCGTATGCCTTCTCCATATCTAATATGCAAATAATCCCTGTGGAGCTAGCCTTTAATCTACTATCCAAGCCCTCATTCGCTATAAGGACTGAATCAAGAATTTGTCTCCCCCTAACAAACGTATTTTGTGGCTTCGTAATGATCTTGCCCAAAACCTCTTCTAATCTGTTGGCAAGAACCTTGGAGAAAATTTTATACACCCCATTCACAAGGCTGATAGGTCGAAAATCCTTAACCTCCGAGGCTCCAATATTCTTCAGGATCAGCGCAATAAAAGTAGCATTTAGGCTTTTCTCAAACTTTCCAACTGAGGATACTTCCTGAAACACATTCATAATTTCATCTTTCACCACCTCTCAGCATGATTGGAAAAAGCCCATCAAGAAGCCATCTAGACCTGGGGCTTTATCTTTACCCATGCATCTCACTACATCATACACTTCCTCCTCTTCAAAAGGCCTCTCCAACCAAGACGCTGCCTGAGGCTCAATAGTATCAAAACCAAGACCATCCAACTTTGGCCTCCATCCCTCACGTTCTATAAGCAGTTGTTTATAGAAATCCACCACATGGTCCTGAATT
Organism: Pterocarya stenoptera; assembly: GCA_003123785.1. Taxonomy (NCBI): domain Eukaryota; kingdom Viridiplantae; phylum Streptophyta; class Magnoliopsida; order Fagales; family Juglandaceae; genus Pterocarya; species Pterocarya stenoptera. Next base: position 142,098 of record QEOT01006504.1, read on the forward strand.
GAAGGGGCCTCCTTGCACTCCAGACTATTAATATTCAGCATTTCAATGGTATTATTTCTTCTATGAGAGTTGGCAACTCTATGGAAGAACTTTGTGTTCCAATCCCCTTCTTTCAACCACAATGCTCTTGACTTCTGGCGCCAAGAAATCTCCTCCAAAAATAATACTCTCTCCAATTCTTAAACCAACTATGGCTTCCACAATGGCTCTTCCAATGAAAGGGCTCTAGCCTCAAGTATCCTCTCAAACTGTTGCAACTCCTCCACCATGAATTTCTTTCGCTCACTTATATCTCCAAAGGACTGAGAATTCCAAAACTTAAGATCATTCTTCAACGCTTTTAATTTACCAGCTAGGATGAATGAGGGGTTACCGTGAAACTGGTATGAAGACCACCATTGCCTAACCTTATCCACAAAGCCTTCACTTTTCAGCCACATATTTTCGAATTTAAAGTATCAGTGCCCGCTTTGAATGCCTCCACAATCCAACAAGATAGGAAAATTATCTGAGCAAAGACGTGGCAGCCTCTTTTGGCACACCTCTGAATAGTGCACCTCCCACTCCAGTGAGATTAGAAATCTGTCCAACCGGGACCACATCTGATTATTCAACCAAGTAAAAAAACTCCCATGAGAGGAATGTCCAACAAGTTTAAATCAAAGATACAATCTAAAAACTCTATCATTGTTGGGCGCGTCCTACTGTCTCTAGATCATTCACTAGGGAATCTGATGACATTGAAATCCCTTCCTATACACCAGGAAAGCTCCCACCAGCTATGTAACCCAGCAAGTTCCTCTAATAAGAATCTTCTATCTGTGTCTACGCTTGGATAGTATAAACCTGCAAAAACCCACACAAAATTATCTGCCACGCTCTTAGGGCAGGTTTGAGGGGGTGAGATGAGACAAAATTCTCATCTCATCTTAACACATCATTACACCTTTTTCAAATTCACATACAATGTGACACTCTAATCCCACGTACAAAACAACATAGGAATCGTGACGTCAGGATGATGACAACATGGGTCATACATCCCAACGATAAGTGCTCAAGTGTGTGCAACGTACAACCAGAGCACCAAAGAGTTGCAGCGGTTAAAATAAATCAATCTACTAAGTACCAGAATTTTATTTAATATAAAAATTATCCAAAATAAATATCCGAAATTACAGCAAAAGCCAAATACATAAACAAGCGAGAAATAAATTCCATAAACCAAATTAACAATAACTACATGTCACCTCCTCCAGGGAGCCAATCCCACAAGCTCTACAACCTCACCTGGACCAAAATCTACAGTACCATAAAATGTTACCGCAGGTAAGTAATAATCCAAACAATTTCCAAGATCAAAATACTCTACCAACCATGCATGCATATGATGTACTATGCACCAAATCGAAAATATTATTTTTTTCCGAAAAATGAATATTTTCCAACACATGCCAAAATTCCATTTTTGGCCCAAAAACATAATCCGTCATTTTTCTAGAAAATGATTTACACGAAAATATTTGTCGGACACTGTAGGCGGGAATCACAGGCGGGACTCTACCACCATCCCTGCTTACCACCATCCCTACCGCGTGCACCGTAGGTGAAAATCGCAGGCGGGACTACACTACCATCCCTACGCGTACATCGTAGGCGGGAATCGCAGGCGGGACTATACCACCATCCCTGCTTACCACCATCCCTACAGTTCCTTTCCACACAACACAAAAATCCAATAGAGCACTGTA
>QEOT01006508.1:1820-16274 GCA_003123785.1 Pterocarya stenoptera
TGCTCCTCACCTATGTTGGCCTCACACAAGTGACGGAGACCTACTAACGTGCCTCTTCCATCTCTTTATCTTCTCTTCCAACTTCGCCTGCAGGCTGATTAGCTAGGTCCTAGGCACATATATTTGCCTTTTCTACAATCTCAAATGCTCAAAGAAAATTGCAATCGCTGCTTCCGCTCTCTGTCGCCAATCAGACACATGTTGCCTCTCCTTGTCTCTTCATAGTCTCTTCATGTAACAACTAAGTAACGGCAACAAGCCCTGCACTTATGCCAAATGATAGAAATAAAGAAAATAAACATAAACTTTACATACAAGTTAGCGTCCTATTTAAGCATATAAGTATACAAGAGATATAATATATATAACAAATATTATAAGCATTTATAGCTAAAGCAGAAAAAGAAATCAATTAATTCCAAATAATAATTTCATATAGATTATATTAAATGAACCAAATGTGATAGCACACTTTAGAATAGAACAAATCTATTAAAAGAAATTAATACGGTGAGAAAAGAAAATATTCATACAACAAATATATAATGTCAACAATTTATTTTAGCTACAGTTGCATTTATATAAATATAAAAAAATTGAATAACATTTTCTCATGATATAGAAGAGAACATACCAGAAAGTAGAGGACAAGTAAAAGAACAGTAGAAATAGAGGAAATTCACAACAACCAGTTTGAACGACAGTAACTGAAGAACAAAAGCAGCAAATTTGCGAAAAAAAAACATTTGAAAAATAAACAGGAAAATTGTATAGTTATAATTATTAAATAAAACACATGTTCATTTCCTACATATATGAGTCGATGTACATTTTTTTTTAAATCGATCTCAACACACTTCAAAAAGCATAATAAATTTGATATTACTAAATAAACAAATGAATAAGCAGAAATTTTTTTAATGAATAACAATAAAATTCTTATTCTTAATTTTTTTTTACTAATTTTATATTAATTTATTATCATTGTTAGATGATTTATTTATAAAGCCCAAATGTTTTTATTAAAGTTAGCTCAAAAATATTGGGCTATTTCCACCCAGCCCATTTCCTTTTTTTCTTTCTTTTCCTTCTTCCGTTTATTTTTCTTTCTAGAACCTTCATCATTTCTGCATTAGTTTTCTATTCGGCTTCACCTGCATATTTCTGATCTACCTCCTACTTCCCTGCATTTTTTTCATCTCTCTCTCTCTCTCTCTCTAATCAGAGTTCTTTGTTTTGGATCTATAGTTTTCTTTGTTCAACAGAGATGATGAACATCGTATCCATTATTTCTCATTCTCTATGCTTAAATTTTTTTTTTTGTTTTTTTTTGTTTTTTACGTTTATAAATGAAAGAGATCTATACACTTTACTATATAGATTTGAGGAATTTTTTCTTCAGATCTGTTGTTTTATATATTTCCTTTTTTTTTGTTCTGCAGATCTTTTTAACTCTACAAATCTGGATATTTCATTCTAAATCTGAGAAGTTTTACTTCTGATCTATTGTTCAAATGAAGGATAAAGACCAAAAAAGTTGTCGGCAAAAAAGGGGTAAAACTGTAAAAATACGAACAGAAAGGTAACATAAATCAAGGGCAGAAAGGTAAAACATATATAAAAATAGAGGCAAAATTAGAAACAAAAATGTTAGACGAAAATACTGTTCATCTAACTTTCACGTTTATATATATAGTAGATAGATATTCATTGAATTTGCAACAATTCTAAGGGGGTGGCCGATGTTGGTCACCCCTTAAGGGCTTAGATTGAGCAGCTCAAGGGCGGCCAAACTTTATTATACATTAAAGTATTAGTAACAGTGTATTATGACATTGATTCAGCACAAAATCATTTCTATTCTTCACTTTTTCTCCCACACAGCGTAATCTTTGCCAGAGGTAGAAACCTGAAAGTTTGAGGGAATGAGGTTTCCAAGATCCATCTTTGGTCCAATCTTCATGATGATCTTGTCATCAATCCCAGCTACATATAAATCACCATCAGATGCTAGTATTCTCACAATGCTTCTGGTATTGATCCCATTCCTCGACCTAATTGCAGTCAATTTGCTTATTTCCTCCTTTAAACCCCAATCAAAGAAATGATCATAGAACTGCAAAGCATAAAACAATCACTTTCAGTCAACAAAGTTGGTATGATACCATGATAAATTATTAGCCATCTTCAGAACAAAAAATTATACGAATAAATAAGATGGAAATTACAATTGTTGGGGTGCCAGGATGAGTTAGAATGTAAGCATATCCCAGCATGACTTTATCAGAGGGGAATGGCGAAATATTTTGAGTAGAGCCAGTGTCATGGTTGTCAATAAATGTCACAGCACTTTCTGGCTTTATTCCGATCAATCCTGGTGGCTTTCCGTTGGAGTCCTTTAACTTCCATAACTCCCCTTTCACAGCTGCTTGCAGAATCTCTTTGGTTGCGAAATCAAATGCAGTGACAGTCCCACCCGCAGACCCAACCCATTCAGCTAGAGCATCACGATTAGAATTCCAGTTTTCCCCTACTGCAAAATCTGGCTTGGTTTGTTCCATATAATATTTTATAATACTAGGGGCATAGCCCTTCACAAAATCAAATCGCCACCCATCAAATCCAATCTCAGTCTTGAGCCAATTCATCCATTCTGACAACTCTTTCTGTACCTGTGGATTAAGATGATCAACGTCAGGTGCAGGGTCATAGGGCTCTCCACTATCAGGATTCCCAGTACCATCCGAATAGGCTGTGTCATCCTTGCAAATGAAGGATGGACCCCAGTCAAGACGTGCATCTGGAGTCCCACCTTCAAAGATGCACCAAATTCCTCTGCCATCTTGCTTCTCAGCAGTTCTATGATTTATCACTATGTCAGCAACAGCTTTAATTCCCTTCTCATGTAGAGCCGCAATCAGTACTTTCAGTTCATCCTTAGATCCATATTTTGAGGCATCAAGATCATATAGCCTTCCCGGCAAGTATCCTAGAATATAACGAGTTTAGAATTGAGCATCTCTTAGCTACTCTATTGTCAAAAAAACCAAGCACAGGATCATATAGATGATAAAAATAAACATTTAATTTTTGGCTGTCTGTAGCTCAACATCTTATTTATATGCAATTTGTTCTTCTTTGCATGTTACTTTAACAATCATACTTTCATGAGAATCAGATATAAGTCACAAAGCAGATTGGAAAACCTTCAAGTAGGCCAACCCAAAAGCAATTAACCCAACCGGCAACCCAAATTCAGACCACATACTCTATTTTCTAGCTAGAAAAACAGATTGAGACAACTAAACATGGGATCATTTGTAACAATATGTGATCAAATAAACTGGGCCAAAAAGGTGAGGCCAAACTCTGAGCATTTATGAAATGAACTTGGCAAGAACAAGAAATTAGAGATACCCTCGGGAGCAGCAGATTGAGAGGGAGGAGGAAGCCAGACATGAGTGATTTCAGCATTAGCTAAATCAGGAACAGAGTTCTTCAGTGAATTGTACCATCCTCCTTTTTTACTCGATTGCCAATTGAACCCCTATCATACCATACGATTATAAACAATTATTACGATGCGTGAATGCAGTTACATAGAAAATAATGAAAGAGAAAGAAAGTGGGTTGCATGCCATGCCTGAAATAGCAAGGTCGGGGCTGCGAAGGAGTGACATAGAGAGATAAAGAGGCAGAGGAGGCAGAGGAAAGTATTAAGATTCATATTGTTTCGTTGGAGTTGGAGGCTTCTGTCTGGTTTGGAATTCCACCGAGTGCTGAAATTACACGCGTGATGCTCTGGACGTCACAGGAAGACATTAAATAAATAAAGAAGCTCGTGCAACTATAGGTGTCAAAGGTCAAGGTTTCACACCATCTATTATGTAGGAAAGATTATGCAGTACATTGAATATATAATATTATTAAGGGCAATGCAGTACTTTCATACCTTACTCCTTCCTAAACGGCATATCCACCGCGTCCTCGTCTTCGTCGTCTTCTTTCTTATCAAGACAGCCAGAATGTTGGACGTTTGCAAAGGAGTCTTTGAGTAGAAAGTGAGGCCAGGCGAAGAGGGTCAAAGTTTCACACGTGTTGCCTTCAGTAATAAGAATTAGCTGCAATCGTTTTATGAAGGGAAAAGAATTTAATCCAATGGTTTATTTGACAAAAATATAAACCATACAGTACCTTATTTTTGGGTGCATGCATTGAAACATAGAAATCTATTTCACATTATGTAGAAAAAACCACAAGCATTCAATGATGAAAAGGCAAAGAAGATCACGCAACTTTAGGTGTCAAGGTCAAGGTCAAGGTCTTCACATCATTTATGTAATGATTAAGATAATATTATTTAATAATATGGCGAAATTTTTTCTTTTTTAAAAATATTTAAAAGTGTTAAAAAAATGATGTGAAAAAGAAACAAACAAAATACTTTTAAATATTTTTTTACATCAACTTTTTAACACTTTAAAATATTTTTAATAAATAAAAAATTTACAATATTATTAAATAATATTTTCTTAATCACTATGTAAAATAAAATTTTTTTTGGAGCAGGATAAATGAACGGGATCCCCTGCGGGATTCTTATCATTTTCCTATTATTAAAGACTTTCATGATTTCTCATTTTTCTATTAAAAAATGATCTGTAACAGTTTGAGTGTCCAAGTTCTACATATTTAGTTTTAAAAAAGTAGGTAAATTTAAAATTCATAAAAAATCTCTTTTTTTAAGGTGAGTCTCATGGTGTTACAAATGGAGTGTGCGATGATTGAATACTCAAAAATTGTATATAATATTACTCATTCCAATGTATGAAAGATGAAATATCAATTAAAATCTCTAGCAGTTCATGTTTTTTTTCTTTAAATTGACTGCATTAATTCATAAACGCGAAGTTACAGTTGTGACTAATACATACACGGAAAAACCTAGATTACAAGCCAACTACTCACAGTTGGGGCTTCAACAGTACATAAATTTCTTTGTGACTGGTATGTTCTTAACTTCTAGAACTCTCTACAGATAAATAGTCTGAGAGACTACACCAATTCCGTTTAAGGCATGGAGCAAGGTGTGACATATATTTTTAAATGTGTTTGGTGGGATATAGGCGGCAATAAGGTTTCGATACATAGGGATAGTAACTTTACGAGTGTTAATATATCATGTAAATGATACGAAGATGATCCATTTGTATTGGTTTGTCAAGCTACCCAAGTCTATTACTTGGTTGATCCAATGAAAGTGGCCGATGAACATAGTAGAAAGATAACTTAGCGAGTCGTACAAAAATTTGTTCCTCGGAATATATATGATGCATGAATGGTAGCGGATCATGATCATAGTGGAGATGAAGATTACACTCCGATTATAGAGGCCTACCAGGAAGAAAGAGAAGGTGTTAATTTATTTGTTGACCTCAATGCACTTGAACTAATCCCCGTATGTAGAGATGACGTCCCACCCGTACATCTCAACCGATTTGTATTAAATGATCATTCAGTTCATGAAGTAAGTGAAGAAGAAGAAGAAGAGTTTAAAGAAACAGAAGAAGAAGAAGAGTCCGAAGAGGAAGTCGATGAAGAAAACGAAGAAGATGATGATGATGACGAAGATATTATTGAAGTCGATTCTGAAATAAGTATGGAAAATACATCTAGAGATGAAGAATAAAAGTATTAAATATTTTATTTACATAGGTGACAGTACAATACATTTTTTATAAAATGTTCTATACTAATGTTTTTTAAAATATGAATCATTTTCAAGGATGCCACCAAAACGACAACGAAGAAATGTTCCTCTTCCCCCAAGTCCCGAACCCGTTCATGACGCCCCTACTGAGGACTCCGGTCTTGAACAAATTAATACACAGGAGACAAACAACCAGTTGACACCTACCAGTAAGGAAATTTTGTTGATAATTAATTATATTTCAATACTTTCGAAATTGTATTTAATAATTTTAAAATTGTTAACTGATGCCTTATCATGTCGCGGACGTGGCTTCACACGTGGCCTTACTTTGGAAAGAAATAGAAGGTACGGAAAATCAAGGTCAACATTCCTAATAACTTCACTGGAGGAGTGGACAATAGTGCATCATTGCTTTCCTCCTATGTCGGCACACTAGTCCGAACTTAAGCTCCATTTTATGTGCGATCATAGAGAGATGTTCCGAATGAGGTGAACGATCACATTTGGAGTTGTGTACTGGTGAGTTTATATACTTAGTAATGTTTTTTGAGATGTTTTGATTTTATATTTTTGACGCAATTCACTTTTTAAGATGAATTTGACCTGAATTTTGGTCGTAGCGAGAATGTGCGAACTGTGAACGAGTTGATGGCTACATTATTTCGGCGTCACATGGGATGATACCATGATCCTTCAAGAAATTCTAGACGTTGGAAGAGGATGTTTAGTCCCCTTTTCAAAAAATGAAGTTAGATGATTAGAGGAAGTGTTGTGATCTTTTCACAAGTTTAGATTATCAGGTATTTTAGATTTATTCCTAATAAGTTATTTGATATCTATATTGGTTTCATATTATATTTAACATTATTAATTTCTCTTGCAGCACTTAAGTTCTATCAATGTAGAGAATAGAACGACTTTGATAATCCACCATCACGCCGACAAGGTCATTCCAGCGTCTTACTGATAAAATAGTAATTGATAACTTATTAATTCTCACTCATTTTTATCATATTATTTTATTTAAGTACTAACATTATTTTTTCAAATTATTATTGTAGCTTTGTTAGAAACGTGATGATCCTGAAAATTTCTCCCTCATTCATGTCTATATTGCTACTCGCACTAATGAGCACATTAAGTGGGATGATCCTGTCGCTAAAGATAATTATGTAAGTGAGATTATAATTTTCTATGAATAAATTATGCAACATGTGAATTTATATAATGTTTGATTCTTCATTTCTTTTAATATGTTATCCGTTCATCCTCCAAGACCCTGACTTCGGAAGTTAACATTCTTACTAAAGATTTAGATGCAACACACTAAGAAATTAAGCAGATGAAGTCAAGACAGCAAAACTTGGAGTCTCTCTTATAGCGACAATCTAATTTAGAACTGCGTTTGTAGGAGCAACAAAGAGACTACGATGAGAGAATACGCATTGAAGTCCAAGAGCAAATACAAAGGGAGATGGTGGTCCAGAAGGAACACGTTATGTCAATTTAGCAGGATCTAAGTGGATGAGAAAAGAAGAAGAAATGATCAATATATCATTATCATATCATTATTAGAAATTTATATTGTCTATTTTTGCAACTCTATAAGACATTATTAGTTGTTACATTTACGGTGTAATATGAACAATTTGTATGTTTTTTAATTTTATGAAATTACTATTTCTGATTATAACCAAATGTTCGAACATGGCTTCATGTTCAAATCAACGTTCAAACAAAATACCAGTGAATTTGAACAAAACGTTCAAACATAAGACACTACGTTTGCAGGTTTTAACGCACAAACAATCTAAACGTTCGAATGATTAGAATAGATATGTGTGAATGACAAACTAACATCCGAACGTTAAAAAATTTACGTTCGAATTCTTCTCCTTTAACATTCGAATGCTACATTCAAACATCTCTGAATTAACGTTTGAACGTACATATCATTCGTGCAAAGCAAAAACAATGAATGTCACATTTTTCACATGCGAATGTTAATCAGTTGGGTTAACGTTCGAATTTCAATTTATACGTGCAAATGTTACTTTTTGTGACGGATTTTAACTGTCATAAAAAATCATTACGTTCGAAGGTTACATCTCATGGCAGGCTTCCAACTGTCACAAAAGTTGAATAGTAAACCACATAAAAAACATTTTGTGATGCCTTTAAGGTGACAATCTCAAACCGTCACAAACAAAATTTTGTGACGATTTGCTTATTTTTTGTGAAGGTTTCGTCTGTCACAAAAGTCAAATTCTGTTGTAGTGAGACTAGAGAAGGAAACTTGGCACTCTATAAGGATGCTAATTGAATCCAACGAGAAACAAGAGAAGATTCAAGAAACAACTGGGATTGGAGGATATCATATAAGAAGGCAAGACGTTCTACTTTGCTGGAAAGGAAACAACTGCTAATCCACAAAGATTGGGGAGACATGAAATAACTAATATTAGTAATAGCTTGCATGAATAGTCACCGAATATATCTTGTTATGAAGTATTTCTTGACCATTCATAAACTTATTACTGCTTAACTGCCATTTTTCTAACAGGTGAGCATGAAACACGATGACTCTATACTCTGGCAGTAATGTTAATGACACAATCGTGTAATTAAGAAGATTAAGCTGAGGAACATCAGCATTCCTTCTATCGATCATGACACTGAGATCAAGGGTGAAGATGCTTATAATGAGTTCAACCCATTCCGATTTATGAAGCCTCGAAAGCATGTAGCTTGTTTCTTCCCTATTTGGATTGGGTCCCAGAGTCTGTGTGGGTCAGATTGCCCCATTATTGTTTATTTGTAAGCTTGCAACCTCAATATAGTGCTCACATAAGCTTTAGGAGGATGTCCACTTAAACATTTGTAACTAATAACCTTTGTTTTGGATTTTAAATAAAGGTTAATTTATTTTTATGAATTGTTTAAGTCTGCCATGAAATTTTAACGCATACGAAGATAGGTTAGGATTCCATGAAATTTAATACATATATAAAGATAGGAATACTATTAAAAGAGTTTTAAATTTTGGATCCTAATCTTTTAGAGAATTTTATCCGAACTCTACAACAAAAAAAAAAAAAAACCATTAATTAACTCATCTATAGCTCTGGACACAAGGTGAGAATTTTTGCAGTAAAAGATTAAATCATCGGGCACTTGGTCAAAACGACTCAAGCATGCAGAATCTCTTAAGAAGAAAGTTGTTTTATTATTTTACATGTACAAATTTTAATTGATAAATCTCTTAAGAAGAAGCGGTTTTTGTGAGAAAATATAGAACAAAAATGGGTTGTGGTTACACAATATGGTGGCACTGCCGTGAGGATAATTATTTGACAAGTTGGTGATGGACGTATAAAAGAATTGCAAGTACTCAAATTGTGCACAAATGATTTCTATTTATATATCACAAGGCATTGGCTAGCAAAGGGCACAACTATTAGCAAGGAGCACAACCGTTTGACTAAATTAAATGGTTGTGTCTCTTGTGATACTTCCTCATGCAATACTCCATAGGAACCATCACTATGAAGAAGATGTGAATTCAAAGGGTACACCATTTGGTGTGTGATCACACCCCTTAGATTTACATCTCCCACTTGAACACACAACGGCTATGAATCCAATTTAGTATTTTATCTTGGTACACCAAAACAAGATTTCTACAATTCAACTCTCTGAGCATGAAAAGCTTTATAACAAGATTCCTACAATGTGTGCACGTTTTTGTTATTACTTTATATGACCACACTTTTTGCCATATGTGCTTCCACTGATGATGTATTAGGGTGACTTTCATAAATTTTTGGTGACTGGAGAAATATTTCTGTTACAATTAGATTGATATCTGCTTATTAATCCTACTACATGATAAATACATGATCTCATGCTTAAGTATAGGGAATTTTAAGTATTTCACTTGTTTCCTCCTCATCTTTTGGACACATACTTTTACTCAAAGTATGACTTTGCAAATAGGTTTATTTAAGGGTTTACAATTTTCCATACCATGTCTTTTAATTACCTTATCTAAAAAACTTATTGATCTAAATGTAACATATGAGAATTCCTATATCTTGAAATTTAAATACCAGTAACATAAGTGGCTTCACCTATGTCTTTCTTTTCAAATTTTTATTCATCGTGTCTAAACAATTACTTGCTATTAATATATCATCAATATATAAAGATAATAATGTTACTTTGTTATCACTTTTCTATATATATACACAGTGATCTAGTGAACTCATTTCATATCACATGACCAAAATTATTTGTTGAAACTTCAAATACCATTGTCTTGAGATTTCTTAAATCCATACAGTTACTCCTTCAACCTGTAGATTTTTTCTTCATATCCTTCAAATTTGAATCCTTCTAACTTAATCATAAAGGTATCATCTTTTGATTCACCATTAAGAAAACTTGTATTTACATCTAACTCATGTAATTCCAAATTCATCTTGACAACAATAGGCATGATTATCCTTAGGAATGTGAACTTCGCCATAGGCGACTACGTATCCACAAAGTCTACTTCTAGTTGTTGATAGTATCTTTTGGCCACTAATCTTGGTTTGTATCTTTTCAAACATCCATCAACTTTAAATTTCTTCTGAGAACCTACTTTCAACTAATAGCTTTTCTACCCTTTAGAGTTCACTTAACTCGCAAACATTATTTTTATTAATCGATTCCAATTCATCTTTCATGGCCTCAACCATTTATCTAAATCGACGTTATAGATTGCCTCTAAAATTTTTCAGATCCTTTTCCAAATTTCCTAAACTAGTATGCAAAGTATAATGATCTTAAACTAATATTGAAGGTCATATGGTTCTTGTATCCCCAATGTTTCCATCATCAATACCTGAAAATTAATTTTGATCTGCTTTACTTTTAGTTCCAATACTTCGTATCCAAGTAATAACATGATTTTCATCATCAGATTTGTAGAGACTTGTTGATCTTCAATATCATTTAATAAATCTATCTAATCAATTGGAGTAATTAGATCTGTATTTTCTTAAAAAACGATATCTCTACTTTTTATCAGCCCTCTATTAAAGAGATAAAATCTGTATCCACTTACGTTTTCTACATCTCCTATAAACTTGCATTACTAGGTTTTACTTTTCAATATATCCCTTAGTAGCCTTGGGATTAGCATTTGTGCTTCATAACCCCACATTTTGAGGTTGCTTAAGTTTAGTTTATATCTTATCCATATTTTGTAAGGTGTAAGAGGTTTTGCTTTGGTTTTAACTATATTCAATATGTATGCCATAGTCGATAATGCTTCCCCCCGAAAATTGTGTTGGTAGATTAACATATGCCATTATTGATCTTATCATATCTAATAGAGTTCTATTTTACCTTTTTGCAATGCCATTTTGTTTAGACTTATATAGTATGGTATAAATATGTCTTATACCATTTAATTTACAGAAATTATCCAAAACTTCAAATTCTACTCTTCTGTTACTATTCAAACATTTAATGTGTCTACCTAATTGGGTTTCTACTTTTACTTTATATTCTTTAAATTTCGTAATTGTCCCAAATTCATGTTTGAGTAAGTAAATATGTGCATATCTTAAATAGTAAACAATGAAAATAACAAAGTATTCAATTCCCCTGTGGGATTTTTATTTAAAATGTGCAAAAACATTAGAACCTGTTATTTCAAGTAAATCTATGGATTTTCAACTTTTAAAAAGTGATTTACTACTCAATTTGCCTTTCATACTTGGTTCACATATATCAAAATTATTTGAATTTATTTGTGGTATTAATCCACTTTTATACATTCTAAACATTTTATTATTTATATGATCTAATTTTAAATGTCATAAAAATGTACAATTTTCAGACACATTCAAATAATCAGAAATATATACTTTATTATTGAAATAAATATTCAGTACATACATATTGTGGCCTTACACCTTTCACTAATACATTACCCTTACAAATAATAATTGTTCTAGACTTGATCTAAATTGTGTAGCTTTTCAGATCTAGTATAGGCACATATACTAAATATATAAAAATATTAGGTACATACAATACATCAGCAAACAAAATAACTAAGCCATTTTACATAAACTTTACACGTATATTGCCCCAAGACATTGCAATATGAATACTTGTGTATATACACTTTGTGCTTACTTGTTTGTTTTTCTTCAAGTTTAACAAACGGTTCTTTATTCCTACAAATTTGTGTTGTTGTTGCAAAGTCAACCCACCATGAAGCTGATGATAGTTCCATGATCATTACTTTTGAAACTATCATCACAATTTCTTTTGCTCTTCCTTCATTATGACATTGTGATTTGTAATGCCTATTCTTTTAATATTTAAAACAATTTCGAGTAAATGGTTTACTCTTCCTATTTTTCAACTATTTCTTTTTCTTTAACTGTTTTTGCTTTATCATATTCTGTGGAGAACTTGTGTCTTGAGCTATCATTAAACTAGACAAGCCATTATTTTGTTTTTCCTCTTCATCCTTTGTTCTTCAAGCTCAAGCCTTGTATTTCATCTCACCCTTCCGAATGGGACCCACATACAACATACCATCAGTTTCCATCTTACCCAAGCCCCAACCACACACCTATAGGGTTCTCTTTCTACCATGGTAAGGCTTCTAACTTGATCAGTTAAATATTACTATTTATCACACTCGTGAATAGTAGCTCCAACATCATTACCTGCATAGTTTTCTTGAAACTCTTTTAATTCTTTGAGGTCTTCAGCTCAGTTTTCACCTTGGTATCCAACATCTTGTGATTGAGAGTGACTCTCAGTTGGTTATCACCGAGTTTGATAAACCAAGAAGTTCAATGGTTGTAATTGGAAACATCATAAAGGAAGCAAAGGCACTAATGGCCCATTTCAATTCCTATGCAATCTAGTATGCCAATAGAAGCTGCAATGTAGCAGCACACTCACTAGCTAAGTTTAGTTTAAGTGTCAACGAGATTAGTTTATGGTGGGATTCATGCCCAGATGTAATCACTAATATCCTTTGGATTGATTCTCTTTTGTAAGGCTTTTGTATTATGATGAAATGAAGTCAGTTTCTCCTATATATATATATGTATAACTCTTTTCTTCATAATTTTAGATCTAAAATTTTTCTCTTTTGTACTTGTTTTGCATCACTCTTAGATAACCCTTGAAAGTTAGAATTAACCCAACCCATGTCACTTGAGTCAAAGACATGTCAATGCCATCACAACCTACCACCGGCACCCTTGGTGCAAAACCATGCAACCCTTCAATAAGCTACCAAAGCCATGCCTCTTCTACAAGTTTTTCAAGAAGATTCTGGACCATTAAAACCTCATGATATCCTCTAAAACCAGACCTAAGAGCTGGCCAAAAAAAAAAATTCTAAAAGCCAAGCCAAAATCACAACTATTCACCTAGGAAATGAAGCTATGTCCAAAATGGTATACCCTTGCTTCTTCAAGGATTTTCTACCCTTAAATTACCTGCCTCCACACACCACCACCTCTGCCCATTTCACCCTAAGAAAGTTCTTCAAAGCAATCAATTTTATTCTTGGCCAATATCCTTCCATGAGCATCAAAACTGATTGACAAATAGAATGGTGATGAAGATCATGTTAACCAAAATCCATGCACATCCAAACACTTCCTTCATTTTTTGCTCAAGATTAACCAATTGGAAACTACCGCACCTCTTTACCCACCTGGAAAAGCCACTCAATGGTGAAAATTATGCTCTCAAATCAGACCAAAAGGATAAGATAAAAGAGGATAAAAAATCTGGACAGTTTTGGAGGAACCAAACCGGCCATTGCTTGCTTCCTTGTGATTTGTTTTTCAAACTTATAAATCAATGCAACCAACTGCACCTATGGAAACCTTCTAGCACTTGACCATGGTTTAATTATGAAGCCTTAGGCCACTATTCATCTAACCAAGCCATGACACAACTGAATTTTTGCACTCAACACTCCACTCACCCTCCACCACTCACAACACTCACCTTTCAGCCAAACTAACGGTCCTCCTTGCCTCTCACCCTTTCATTGAGTCCTATAAGTACCTACTTCATCCCTTACTTCCTCACAGAACTTTCTCAAGCATTCTCATAGTGTTCTTGAGAGACCATTTCTCCTAGTGTGAGAGAAGGGTGAAACCGAGTGGTTGAGTGTGAGATTCTTGGTCGACTCATGGGTCAAAATTAGAACACATTTATTGGCCATCTGGTCCCACTTCATTCCAGATGAAATGATGTCAGTTGGTGCATTCAAAATGACGTTGTGCTGCTTCTTTCGAGCGGCTTCTAAAGTCTTTGGAAAGACGTCGTGCCAGGCCTTTAGTAAAATGCCTTCTTTCACTACAACAATTTGAAATTCAGATGTGGCCGAAATGACATTGTCTTTTTGGTCAATTTGCTTCCTAATTAGTTGAACGATACTATCGTTTAGGATAGAATTGTTTGAACTCTTGTTACCATTGGTCGAAATGACACCGTTTCAAAAAAATGTGTTGTCTTCTTCCTTGCGCAAACTAGATGCTATTTGAGTTGGATCTTCAACGAAAAATGTTGGATCTTCGTTTTCCTCTAGCGAGTTGAACTGTAATACCCCAACCCACACCCAAATGGCCTAACCTAAACAAAACTCCCAACCCCCTTCCTTTATTTTTCTTTCTTTTTGTTTGCCCCCCCCCCCCCCCCCCCCC
>QEOT01006508.1:16449-32397 GCA_003123785.1 Pterocarya stenoptera
TCTCTCTCTCTCTCTCTCTCTCTCTCTCTAATCCTCAATATATATACATATTTAATTTTTTTTATTTGTTTAATCTTTCTTTCTCTATGTAACTTCTACCCACAAACACTACTCCTTATTGTTTCATCTCCATCAACGACAATATTAGGTAAATTTTTAATGAATTTTGAATATGAGATTTGTTAAGATTTGGTATTTTGAATTGTGGAAAATATACTTAGTTGATTATGCTTTTAGGGTGTAATTAAATGAATTTAATATTCAAGTGTTAGTGGTGGATATTTGCTAGAACTAATCCAAGCCATTGTCACTGTTATATGGTTGAGTCTAGAGGTTATTTACGTTTAAATGATAAGGGGATAGAAGCCAGTGTACGTGTTATTCAATAGAGTATTTAGAACCTAGAAATTTGGGGTCTATCAATTTTGGAAGATAATCTTTTAGAAAAAGTCTAAATTCAAGTTATTAAAGATTGTGTGAAATTGTAGAGTTAAGTGAGATCACTTTTAGAGTAGAACCTGACAGATTATAATGGCCTTGAAATAGGTTCTGAGTAATCGTTGACGAAATAATTTCATGACTATTTTGAGTAGAAATCAAGATAAGTGGCTTTTTACTAGGTTTTTAATAAAGGAACTGTTAGTTTTATTTGGAATGATACAGTTGGGTACTATATTCCAATTTGTGTAAACTTTAGATTTGTGCACATTTTTATGCTATTTTGGTTCAGCTTGTGGGATTTGCTCCAATTTTATAATGGTTGGAATGTTTGAAAAATGCTATGTTGGTTTTGGTTGTACAGAGAGTTTTCTTATGGTCATATTTTAGTTATTTTATTGTTTTGTTGAAGTTTCTATATAATAATTATTTAGAATTTAATGACTCTAGCAGAACTTGTGAATGAGTTTTTTAGGATCACTGTATTATAGTTGTGAATAGTTTGGAGGTTGTGTTTTTTATATATATATTTGTAAAGAGGGAGAAAGTTTTGAAAATATTGGCGGAATAGTATTATTTGCTATTTGTTGAGACTGAGACAGATGAAATTGATGAAGTGGCTGATAGAATATATTCTAGAATTGCACGGAGTATTAGGAGACATGAAAATTTGAGAGAGGGTTGCTATTTTGGAGAGTTTAAAAGACACAAACCCCCTACCTTCTCTGGGGAGCCAGATTTGGTGGTAGGGAAAAATAGTTATTGAGAATGAAGAAACAGTTAAGAGTGTTCAATTGCACTAACACACAGAAGGTTTGAATTGATACTTTCACCTTAGAGGACGCTACTGAGAGGTGGTGGGAAATTACAAATATGCTATTAAAAGAAGAACTTGGAAAAGGTACCACCATTACTTGAGATAAATTCAAAGAAGCTTTCAATGATAACTACTATCCTGAAGTGGTAAAGGATTGAAAGGAAATTGAGTTTGCAAACTTAGTTCAAGGGCCCATGACCATAGAGAAATATGCTGCCAAGTTTACCGAACTTTTCCGTTTTGCCCCCCACTTGATTCCTAATGAAAGGAAAAGAGCTCGAAAATTTAATAAGGGTTTGAATGATAGAATATGTCACCTCATACTGGCTTTAGGTGTTAACACATATACTGAAATAGTTAGGAGAGCCAACGCATTAGAGGAAGATTTTACATTGAGAGATACTTCCAATATATACAAGAAGAGATGCTTGTAAGCTAGTGCCCAACCAGGAAAGGACCAAGGGCAAGGCTTTTAAAAGGAGTGATTTTTATAGGGGTGATCAAAAGGGACAACCTTCCCAACAAATGAGTGGAAGACCTTGTTCACGATATGGAAAATATCATGAAGGGCAACCATGGACTACTAGGGTCAATTTATGTTACACTTGTAAACAACTAGGTCATTTTGCTCGTGAATGTCTGAATAATAACCAATCATAACTAGTTCAGAAAAATAATAATAATATGGGAAAACAAGTCCAAGGAAGAGTATATGCTATAACAACGCAAGATGCCCAGACTATGGACGAGGTGGACACAGGTATACCCAATTTATTTTCCGTAAATGCCAACATAGTTTTTATTCTAGATTGACTCATTCCTTTGTTTCTCCGGTATTTGCTAAGAATTGTGATAAGCAAACAAAACTACTTGATTATGAGTTAGTAGTTTCAACTATTGTAAGTAGTACATTAATAAAAAATCTTGTACTCGAGTCATGCGTGATTATTATTGAGGGTAGGAAATTGTTAGCGGACTTGATAATCTTAGATATGCATGATTTTGATGTTATTCTCGGAATGGATTGGTTGGTTGCATATCATGCTAATATTCATTATTTTGGAAAGGAAGTTGTGTTTAAACCTCTTTGAGTGTCTAAGTTTAGTTTTAAAGGATTGTCCACCAAGTCTCCATTATGAATAATATGTTTTAAAGGTCAATTGGCTACTTAGGAAGGGATGTTATGGGTTCTTAGCTAGCATAGTAGATGTCCAAAAGGAAAAGTTGAAACTTGTGGATATACTTTTAGTTAGAGACTTCCCTAAAGTATTTCTTGAGGATTTACCTCGATTACCCTCGAATCGAGAGATAGACTTTTCTATTGATCTTACCTCTAGTACCAACCCTATTTTTAAGACACCTTATAGAATGGCACCAATGGAGTTAAAGGAACTTAAATAACAATTGCAAGAGTTATGAAATAAGGGTATTATGCATAGACTACCATGAGTTAAATAAGGTTACTGTAAGGAAATAGATACTCCCTTCCCCGCATTGACAACTTATTTGATCAACTACAAGGAGCTCAAATATTTTGTAAGATTGACCTCCATTCAGGATATCATCAGTCGAAGGTGAAAAAGGAAGATGTGCCAAAGACAGCTTTTAGGAGTAGATATTAGCACTATGAATTTTTAGTTGTGCCAAGCAAGCTCTTTCAATTACTCAACATACTCCCATTGAAAAGGAAGTAGACCCTGGTAATGATTCCTCTGTTAATCCAGTTGCTCGGTCTAGTCCTCCCATGAGTGTAATTGAGTCTCAAGAAGTCAATGACGAAGAGAACTCAAGCGATACAGAAGAGAGTTCCTCCTCAGAAATTGAGTTAGAGGTTCCTGTGGATAAGATAGTTGCTAGAAAAGAGAATAAAAAGAAAGTCAAAGAGGAGAAGAAAGAGGCTCGGAAGAATAAAGTGCCTAAATTCATGAAGAAAAGAAAGAAGAAGTTGGCCAAAGCTCACAAGACTAGATAGCTACTAGCAGTAACTTATAATACAAAGTTGTATCACTAGAATATCACTCCTAGGCGTTGCTCTTGTATATGACCCGTGTACTTGAGCTTTGCTTATTCTTATGATCAATAAAATTTTATTTACCGATAAAAAAAAATTAAGTTCTATTTATTTGGATAATTTTGCAAACTTTTATTTTTCATACTTTCTTCCTGGATCTTGTCCTTTTAGTTTGATCGGTAAGTTCTATAATTTTTATACATATTTGATGTGGGCAATGAAGATATGAATGGATTTGTTAAACCTTAATTTACAGCATTGTTGGTTTGCAATTTTGGGTTAGTCGGAGCCGCATGTATTTTATTAATGCAGCTAGCCTTTTCTCAATCTTCTGGTTAAGGCGCACATTTTCGTCCTTGGAGATTATTTTTATAATGCAAACATAAAACACCTCAATGAAATTATATTTAATCTCCATTTTAAGTTGTTAACTCGACCTTTCTCGCTATAATAATTTAATAAACCTGTTCGTCTGGTGAAGCTTCAGTCTAGGTAAAACAACTGAGAAAGCTGACCGTGCAACCTCTGAGCATGTGAACGGTTAGTAAACTTTAATTAAATTTTATAACTATGAAAAAAAAAGAACAAATATTCGGCTGTTTTAGTTTATCTTATATTTTGGATTCTGTTTTTTTCTCTACTTCTGAGTTGCTATTTATTACATGGATGTATTACACTTGGTGTGGTGTAGAAGATATTAGACAACTTTTTAAGGCTATTTGTCTACATGACCTTTGGTAGTGTATAAATTCTCTTTGTAGTACTTTTAGTGTAATCACCAATGATGCTTAGTTGTCTAACCATTTTCATCCATTTTAAGAATTAGGCAGCGTTTGAATGTTAAACTAAGTTGAGTTGAGATGATAAAATATTATTAGAACATTATTTTTTAATATTGTTATTATTTTGAGATTTGAAAAAGTTGAGTTGTTTATTATATTTTGTATTGAAATTTGAAAAAGTTATAATGATGAGTTGAGATGAATTTGGGATCCAAACTAGCCTGTACTTCCTTAAGTAGTTGTTATCATCCCTTGGTTGTGCTGTAGAGAGTTATTTACAGTTAGGGACCTCGCTGCATTTATTATTATTCTGACCAGCGCTTGTTTCACTTATAACATGTTTTTAAAGATTGTTTGAAGTTTGGTGTGCACTTGCAGGAAACTCCTTATCGAGAGAGCTTGTGCACTGCCAAGATTAATGAGGACTTTGTTCTTGTGTACTGCCAATAAAAAAAGAAGATTGTTTGTAGCTCAATATTCATTGAATTTGCAACAATTCTACGGGGGTGGCGGATGTTGGTCACCCCATAAGGGCTTAGGCTTATATTGAGCAGCTCAAGGGCGGCCAAACTTTATTATACATAAAAATATTAGTAACAGGGTATTATGACATTGATTCAGCACAAAATCATTTCTATTCTTCACTTTTTCTCCCACACAGCGTAATCTTTGCCAGAGGTAGAAACCTGAAAGTTTGAGGGAATGAGGTTTCCAAGATCCATCTTTGGTCCAATCTTCATGATGATCTTGTCATCAATCCCAGCTACATATAAATCACCATCAGATGCTAGTATTCTCACAATGCTTCTGGTATTGATCCCATTCCTCGACCTAATTGCAGTCAATTTGCTTATTTCCTCCTTTAAACCCCAATCAAAGAAATGATCATAGAACTGCAAAGCATAAAACAATCTCTTTCAGTCAACAAAGTTGGTATGCTATCATGATGAATTATTAGCCATCTTCAAAACAAAAAATTATACGAATAAATAAGATGGAAATTACAATTGTTGGGGTGCCAGGATGAGTTAGAATGTAAGCATATCCCTGCATGACTTTATCAGAGGGGAATGGCCAAATATTTTGAGTAGAGCCAGTGTCATGGTTGTCAATAAATGTCACAGCACTTTCTGGCTTTATTCCAATCAATCCTGGTGGCTTTCCGTTGGAGTCCTTTAACCTCCATAACTCCCCTTCCACAGCTGCTTGCAGAATCCCTTTGGTTGTGAAATCAAATGCAGTGACAGCCCCACCCGCAGACCCAACCCATTCAGCTAGAGCACCACGATGTGCATCCTGGTTGGGGTTAGGTTTCCCATCATCTCCATAAGCAAGAGAATTCCAGTTTTCCCCTACTGCAAAATCTGGCTTGGTTTGTTCCATATAATATTTAATGATACTAGGGGCATAGCCCTTCACAAAATCAAATCGCCACCCATCATATCCAATCTCAGTCTTGAGCCAATTCATCCATTCTGACAACTCTTTCTGTACCTGTGGATTAAGATGATCAACATCAGGTGCAGGATCATAGGGCTCTCCACTATCAGGATTCCCAGTACCATCCGAATAGGCTGTGTCATCCTTGCAAATGAAGGATGGACCCCAGTCAAGACGTGCATCTGGAGTCCCACCTTCAAAGATGNTCTATTGTCAAAAAAACCAAGCACAGGATCATATAGATGATAAAAATAAACATTTAATTTTTGGCTGTCTGTAGCTCAACATCTTATTTATATGCAATTTGTTCTTCTTTGCATGTTACTTTAACAATGATACTTTCATGAGAATCAGATATAAGTCACAAAGCAGATTGGAAAACCTTCAAGTAGGCCAACCCAAAAGCAATTAACCCAACCGGCAACCCAAATTCAGACCACATACTCTATTTTCTAGCTAGAAAAACAGATTGAGACAACTAAACATGGGATCATTTGTAACAATATGTGATCAAATAAACCTGGGCCAAAAAAGTGAGGCTAAACTCTGACCAGTTATGAAATGAACTTGGCAAGAACAAGAAATTGGAGATACCCTGGGGAGCAACAGATTGAGAGGGAGGAGGAAGCCAGACATGAGTGATTTCAGCATTAGCTAAATCCGGAACAGAGTTCTTCAGTGAATTGTACCATCCTCCTTTATTACTCGATTCCCAATTGAACCCCTATCATACCATACAATTATAATTAATTATTACCAAACATGAATGCATATACATAGAAGATATAGAAAGAGAAAGAAAGTGGGTTGCATGCCATGCCTGAAATAGCAGGGTTGGGGCTGCGAAGGAGTGGCATAGAGAGATAAAGAGGCAGAGGAAGCAGAGGAAAGTTTTAAGATTCATGTTGTTTCGTTGGAGTTGGATGCTTCTATCTGGTTTTGAATTCCACCGGGTGCTGAAATTACATGCGTGGTGCTCTGGACGTGAAGGGAAGACATTAACGAAATAAAGACGAATAAAAATCAAGCAAACAAGATCATGGAAGAATGAGCAAATATTGGAAGAAATTCAAAGGAAGAAACCAATCATGGTATTCCAAGAAACGACGTTTCTCTCAACCATTTCCTCAAACAAAAGTTCTGCAGATTCCAAATCTGCACACTTAGAATACATAGAGGTAAGCACATTCTTGACATGAGAATCCAAATCAAGGCCAGCCTTAATTCCAAACCCATGAATAGATTTCCCTTGAAACACTAGCTGATGCTGACCACAAGATGGAACCAAACTAACCAAAGTCGTCTGACAAGGACTAAAACCCTCTCTAAGCAAGTGAACAAAGAGTTCCAACGCATCAGAATCATACCCATTTCGCGAATACCCACAAATCAATACATTCCAAGTCACAACATCTCGATCACGCATATAATCAAACAACTTCTGTGCATTTTTTATACATCCCAATTTCATGCATAAATCCAGAAATGCAGTACTCACATATACAAATTGGGCAAAGCTCAATCTTACCAAGTGGGTCTGAATCTGATTTGCTTGTATCTTTTGATTGGGAGAATTCAATGCAGAAGAAGACGACGAAGATCTACAGGCTTTAAGGAGCAAAGAGAAAGTGAGGTCATTTGGTTTCACGTTTGATTGCAGCAATTGGCGGAAAAGGCCCAACGCCTGGCCAGAGTTCTTGCTTTCAACGAGTGATTTAAATACGGAATGAAAGAGAGAGAGGTTAGGACTTTTAAGGAGACTAACCGAGTAGGACAAGTTCTTGTCCATACTCCGCACATGTGCAGTGCGGATTAAACATCCAAGCGTAGCGTAGTCTCAACGTCTTGGGTTCGAATTGCCTCCAGTAACTCACCAACACGACATCTCCTGTTGATATTTGTACACTGAAAAATCAAGACAATAAAAATCAAGTAAATAAGATCATGGAAGAATGAGCAAATATCGGCAAAGAATTTTAAAGGAAGAGAATGAGAGACTATAAATTTTTTGACTTTGAATAGAGTGCAAGCAATTTTGTTCAAAAGTCTTCACTTTTCTGGGCTTTCATACCTTACTCCTATCTTTTCCTGAACAACGTATCCACCACGTCTTCGTCTTCGTCGTTGTCGTCGTCGTCGTCGTCGTCGTCGTCTTCTTCTTCCTTATCAGGACAGCCAGAATGTTTGACGTTTGCAAAGGAGTCTTTGAATAGAAAGTGAGGCCAGCTAAAGAGGGTCAAAGTTTCACACGTGTTGTCTTCAGTGTTGGTATTTTTTAATAAATAGAGTTTTTTCCAACGTTTTTTTTAGTTCTATTACGCTAGCATTAAAAATTGAGAAGGGCCATTAATCGTGGTTTTATTTCTAATCGGTTAATAGCTTTAATGGTTTAAGATTTAGAATAGGTTCGGTAATTAAGATGAGATATAAAATTTTTATCTTATATCATTTCATAATTATAATTTTTTTAAATTTATACACAAAATATTATAAATAATTTAATTTTTTCAAATCTCAATTCAACTTTTTTTAAATTTTAAAATAATAATAATATTAAAAAATAATATTTTAAACTTTTTTCTAAAATAAAAAATTTTCATCTCACTATCCAATGTACATTAATGTACATTACAGCGTTAGCTACGGTTTTTAATGAAAAAATTATGTTTGACTAGTGTGGGGTTGAAACCTTTTTTTTAACATTAGTTTTGTCACATTATTTCTTACCCCTTGTGGGCTCATGTGTTAATTGCTAAGCCGTCTTATTTATATTAATTTAGGTGTCTTTATTCTTTTGATTGTCCAGTTCTGAATCTTTTGTTTGTTTAAGAAAAATTCTATAAAGCACGCCGGTCATTAAGCACGAATTGCACACCCTCCATTTCATCATATAGGAAATGTCTATTTTACCTTTAGTTGAATCCTTTGCTTTCCTTCATTGTTCCACTGGAGACCACTCGGCCTTTCTGATTTTTCCTTTCTTTCTCCTTGATAAAGAGCATGCGATAGATTCTTTTGTTTTTTTTTTCCTCGGAGTTACATTTTGAAAGTTTCTTCCTCTATTGATGGAAATTTTAGGGCTTTCTACAAAAATTTGTCCCAGAGAGAGATTTGACTGAAGGCTCCAAAGAAATTTCTCAAGGCCAATTTCGGAGTTGATAAAAATCAATTTCTTAAAACCGTTTTATTGATAAAAACCAACAGCAAACTGACGCTTCAAAGCTCATTTTAGGCCCTTGTCAGTTTTGCAAAGTTACCAAGAGTAATTTGAAAAGCACTATCCTTAAAAATAGCCAATCGCATTTTCAAGTTTAACCTACCAAATCTACCAAAGCCTGGCTATACGATAACTTTAGGTGCATTTAACCATTCTTTCACTACTTGAGGAACACACTGCATGCTCAATTAATTCTGAAAACAAATTCCAGTACAATACAAATTAAAACCAATCTCTTTGAATAATTCCAAGTCAGAGGTGATCTCCACTAGGCACCTTCCTTTGGGCGATGGGTGAATCAATAGTGCTGACAAATTTTTGAATGTTTCTAACATTCACCTTCATTTGGGTGATGGGCTTCTCATTACTGCGGGAGGAGTGCAACGCAAATGAAAAGGGACTCTCATGTGCGGGAGGGAGGACGAATGATTATGACTTTTTTTGTTTTATAATTTTGTTTTATTTTTCTTTAACTTAACTTATCTACATGTTCATTTCGTGCATTTCGTGCACTACAAGGAGGCTTCTCTGAAGCATAGCTCTTTGTTTAATGTCTACCTTCCTTTTTTAAATTGAATAGAGGTTGGCGTATAAAGAAAGGTGTTGGTTGCAAAGTGATATTATTATTTTTCTTTATCAGGTGAAACATCTTCTTTTTTTTTTTTTTTAATAAAAGAGAAAGATGAAGTATGTACATATATATATTTTTTAGAGATTTTCCAAATAATAGAAAATTGTTCTTTAAGAGAAGTTTTGAGTTCAACCACTTGTGTTGGTTTGGGTTATACAACGATCAGTTGGGCTGTTATATCCTAAAACAGTCAAGTCAAGAAGAGTTCTGCTGCAACAGTTAATTTGAGACTGTGTACGTCACAGAAGGCTTGAATCTTCTTAAAAAGAACAATATTTCCGTGCCTCAATCCAAACTGACTTCGTTTTAATTTTAATTTAATTATAATTTTTATTATATTATTGCATATTTTATCAACATTCAGCAATAAGAACTAGCAATCGTTTTATGAAGGGATAAGAATTTAATCCAATGGTTTATTTGACAAAAATATAAACCATAAAATAACTTCTTTTTGGGTGCATGGATTGAAACATAGAAATCTATTTCACATTATGTAGCAAAAACTACAAGGATTCAATGATGAAAGCACTTCCAAATTTGGTGGCAATTGGCAAAGAAGATCGTGCAACTTTAGGTGCTAAAGGTCAAGGTCAAGGTCTTCACACCATTTATTATATAGGAAAGATTATGCAGTACATTGAATATATAATATTGTTAAAGACTTTCATGATTTCTCATTTTTCTATGATGTGTAACAGGTTGAGTGTCCGAATTCTATATATCTAGTTTTAAAAAAAGTGAGTAAATTTAAAATTCATGAAAAAACTCTTTTTTTAAGCTGAGTCTCGTGGTGTTTCAAATGGAGTGTGCGATTTGAATATTCTAAAATTGTATATAATATTACTCATTCCAATATATGCAAGATGAAATATTAGTTAAAATCTCTACCAGTTCATACTTTTTTTTTTAAATAGAATGCATTCATTTATAAAAGCGAAGTTACAACTGTGATTGATACATACATGGAAAAATCTAAATTACAAGCTAACTACTCACGGTTGGGGCTCCACCAGTATACAAATTCTTTTGTGACTGATATGGTCTTAACTTCTAGAACTCTCTACAGACAAACTGTATGAGAGACTACACTCTGCCTAAAGCAGAGATTTCAAACCTCTCCCTCCAGAGGATGAGATGATTTTCACTCTATAGACAAAATGTTTAAGAGACTATTTTTTTTTTAGTATTGACCTGAAACAAAGGAAATAACATAAAACGTAAATGATATATGAGAAAATAGCTAAATATAGCTTGGAAGGCTGTAGATCTACATTTTCAACCTTAGAGGAAAATAAAAAAACAAACACATGGACTGTAGTGGCGCATGAGAGGCACGCACTACCCTGAAAGTACAACAGACAGTCGAGTCTTACGAAACTGATAACCCTGGTCCCAAAAAAGCTGTGCATGACGTCGGTAGGGCTCCCGTGCGATGGTGCATGAATGTCACACTTTGGACCACATGTGTGGCTCATGTGTTGCTCCATTCGATGAGAGTTTTCACCAGTCTGAAGGATTGGCACCTCGGGAATCTTGTAGTGGGGCGCGTGGTGGTCTTTGGGTTTCGAAGAGACAATAGATTGGCATTTCGCCCTACTTTAAAAGAAAAACACACAAAAAAAAAAATAAAATAAAAGAAAAAACAAGAGAGAAGATGGATGAGGGAGGGAGGAGGGAGGGAGGAGCCGAAGCTTCAAATCCCCTCCTTTGGTTTGGGTTTTTTGAGGGGTTGCTCTAGAGAGAAATTGGAGAGAGTGAGAGGTCTCGTTCTTCCTTTACCAGTTCATGTTAGATATTAAAAACTTAATTTTTTCATGTAGATCCTATGCGACACTTATGAACTCTATGACTACAATATCATTTCTTTCTATAAACAAATATCATTTCTCTTTCTCCTTAAATGATCTCTTCTAACTTATTATTATTTCGGCTTAATAATTGAATCTTAAATTATGGAACTCAATGTAGTTTTGAGACACAAAGTGTAAGTTCGTCTTATTAATTTTATAATAAACCCACAATTTTACCTTCCTTAATTTTCGCTAAACATAAAATAAAAAATGAAACCAAAAAATTTATATTTTTATTTTTCCAAATTAAATGTGGGTTTTTTGAATAATTTTATAAGACAAGAAAAGAGAGAAATTTAGCCATTTCCGTTGTTCAATTTCTGTTTTAAAAATTTTTAAAAACAAAACGCAAACCATTCCAGCAACGGTAAAAAAAAAAAAAAGAAAGTAAAAACCCACAAAGCCCTCAGCTTTTATACATCCACGAGACGGTGGGAAGACAATAGATTTAGCCGTTAGTTTCTTTTCATTGTCCAATTTGAATAGAGAGACTTATTCAAAAAAAAAAAAAGAAAAAAGAAAGAATAGAGAGAGACTTCCGGTGAAATTCCTCGTTAATCCTCACCTGTGTCGGTTTGGTCTTTGCCCTTGATTTTGCTCAATCGGTGTACCTCTGTTGCAAAAGATTGCCTCTCGATTAATTGTTTTCAATGCTAGCGGTGATTTCTAATCTAAGCCGAGGTCGTGAGAATCAGACGTGCTCGGGCACGAAATCATTTGTCTGCTCGAATTAAAGATTAATGGTATGTACGCCTTTTTATCTCCTCCGTTTTGTCTGCTCGGGGTTAAAGATTTGCGATATGCTTGCCCCTTTCTCTTCTCCCTTTTGGATTGATGAGCATATGCTTCTTGTTGTTTTGCTAGCTAGGTTTTTATTGTCTGGTCCTTCCTCTTAGTTAAGAGTACTCCTCACATTATTCCCTTGAGTATTCCTCACATTATTCCGTTAAGGTTTTTCTTGTCTGGTTCTTCCTCTTATTAGCTTGAAAACTTACTAGCTTGAGTATTCCTCACATCTTTCCGTTGGGTCTTCACTATTTTTAATGTTTCCTTGCCTCACAGGTCCTCAGCTATCCTGCAGTGAGAAGCACCTCAAAGATTTCTCACGGCAAGGCAGACCTACTACGATCGTGGTTCTGCNGGGGGGGGGGGGGGGGGTGTGCAATTTTACCATTAACGATTTGCAACATATCTTTAGTTTTTTTTTTTTTTTTTCCTGTTTTAAATTCGTGTCTGAAACGAATGCAGTCATTGTTTTACTTTTTCTTTTCCCCAATCTTTCTAGTGAAAATTGATTCATATATGTTTATAATTCTCCACTGGGGTATTTTGATTTTGTAGTTTTAATGCAAATCCACTTCTAATACTTTTCTGGTTTGGCTCATCCTCTTGGCTAGGAATATTCAGCCCACCCGCACCCTTCAATGAGAACGTATTCTGTATGGACTATTTTGAATGTTTCTTTGTGATCCTACCAGGTACTCATCATCTCTCCATCCTTATCTCTTTCTTTTTCTATCTTTGTTTTAAGACTACATACTTCCCTAACACCCACAATCGGTCGACACCTTGAGCCCCAAAACAGATCCCATCATCTTCACTTCCTTCAGCCGAAAGTCCATGGCTCTTCCTCTCTTGCTTTCCCTTCTTTTCCCATCATGCAGCAGCTGAAATGGATGATGGCAGTTGAAGCAAGGGATGGCAGTGGAAATTCAAGTAATAAACAAGAGCAGCAGCCTGCACAATACACACAAACAGCAACCATGTTTAGCTTTTCTTTGAATATCTTCTGCTGTCCAGAATTTATGTTGTAAGTTTCACCTTCCTTTTCTCACATCATTCTTCTATATCTTGTGTATTTGAGTGGATAATCATAAGGAAGGAAAACAGGATCTGTAAAAAGGATTAAACCCACCTGTTAGAGCTCAAAGTACATCAGGAAATTTGTGATGTTTTCTATTTGTGCTGCAGCAGTTTCCCCTTCATTTTTAGCTTATATCTTCACTCTACAAGACTGGAACTTTGGCTTAAATTTCATTTGTAAGAAGACTAAGTTCAGTTTGGTTTAAAACTCCATCATTTTTCCCTCTCTTAGTTCACGTTTAGCACCGAAAAAGATAGCAGCAACACACTTCCAAGTTCTGAAATTTTCTGCAACAGATTCTGTCATGGTGTCTTCTAACCTCATCAAACAGCAGCTAAGAGTGATGCAAAAAGCAATCGCAGCTGCATGACAAAAGGAAAATCTCAACAGATGTAATGATCTGTTCCAGCCCTTTTACCTTTCCAAATTCTCCTCTCAAGCCATAATTGGCCACATCATTCAAGACCCCTTGTATAAGAATCAATCTTTAGAAGTGTCAAAAGAGCAGCTGCAACATAGCACATCTGAAACAACCCAACAATTCTACAGCTATTACAGCAGCAATTTGCAGTCCCTAGTCTCTTGAGTTTTTCTTCAACTTATACTTCTTCTTCTTTCTTTTTAGCATCAACTATAAGTGTATTAAATTCCTATACCTCAACAACACTATAAACAAGCGCATAGTAGTGGTAGGAACTGAAAATAGCAACCTAAACAACAGCAAAACAGAAAAAGCAGCAGTGCTGCAATTTCTCAGCTGTCTCCAATTTCCATTTGTACTCTTCTATTCTTTTGGTTCTTTTATGCCTGGTACTTAAAAGTACTTATTTTCCTTACCTCCCCTTCATTTCCTTTAGTCTATTTGCACTATAGCATTACTATGTGATGACAAAAACCAAAACTTAGACCCCGTTTGGATACAAGAACTGTTTCATCTCATCTCATTTCATCATTACAACTTTTCCAAATTCCTATACAAAATATAATAAACAATTTAACTTTTTCAAATCCTAAAACAATAATAATATTAAAAAATAATATTCTAACAATATTTTATTCAACTTTCATCTCAGCTCATCTCATCTCAACTCATTATCCAAACCAAACCGTGGCCATGACAACAAATGACATCTAAGGAGTGCAGCAACAGCAGTAGAAAAATAGCAGCAGCAGCTGTTTATCCAGCCCTTCACCACTCAATTTCCCTTCCATCAAACAATAGTTGGATGCTCTACCCAAGTTACTTTGTAAAGGCACCATTCAGCTACCATATAAGCTTTAAAGTAGGCATAGAACCAGCCCAATTTGTAGATGGCAGCAACTTCTTCCAACCTTGGTTTCTTGAAGTTCCTTTTAATTTCTACTTCATGATCTGTCCTAGCCCTTCACCTTTCATATTTCACTTCGGTAAGCCTTAATTGACCACACCCCTAAAGGTTCCTTATAGTAGTATTAACCAGCCTCAACAAAAGTGTCAAACCGCAACTGCCATGTATGAAATGAGAAACAAGCTAGAAGTTATGCTGTAAATTTACAGCAGCAGTTTTCAGCCCCTAGTCGCTCAATGTTTCTTTTAATTGCTATCCTTTCTTCATCATTTTTTCCCTCTATTACTAGTGTTTTAATTTTTAAAATTAGGTATCATCTTCTCCTCTTCACCCTAACTAGCCATAGCAGTCTTGAATCTCAACTAGGAGCAGAATCAATAACCATAGCAGCGGGTGGTCCAACTTATTGGTTAACCTGCTAAACTCCCTTTGTATTTTCCTCAACCTGTTCAAACAGCATGCATACAACTCCCTTTCCTCTGTTTTGACTCCTCCATAGCCAAGCCAAAATGTTTCCACCAAGAATAAGGTATGGACAACGATGGCAAAAAGGTCAATCATTTCAACAAAAAATTTCAAACCTTGGGCCCTTTTAGTCACTTTGCACAAATGATTCTTATCACTTCATTACTATCAAACAGCCACCAGTAGCCTTGTTTCAAGCCACTGCACAATGAAGACTCACCGTGAACCGCAGTTGCCAAATACTTTGGACCATCTACACAGCCACCTTTCAACACTCGGATTCAAGTCTCTGTCTTGGTATAACTTCTAATCCTTTCTCTTCATTTTACACATATAAAATGATGGTTAGATGACTGTGAATGGAGCTTGATTATGTACGATGTTGAAGTGTTGGATCAATGTATGTATGTTGGAGGGTCTTGGGTTACACTAGGTGGATTGAATGATACATGTATGGAGGAAGGATTTGGATAATAGAGTATGTTTAAGTGGAGGAAATTTATGTTTAAGTTGATTATGCACTTGAAAAGAAATGATGTAAAGCTATGTATGAATGTAGGTTTCCATTTGACACGCACATGAATGGACTGCATGAAATGAAAATAGCAAAGAATCCAGATAAGTATTATGTCTTCTAGAATTTTAAATGATATGAAAATGAAAATGAAAAATATATATTTTTTAAAATGATATAAAAAATGCTTTTTATAAGAAAAATGTTCTTTTTATGCAATGAAAGAAAATGAGATGTTTTCTTAGAAATGAAATGATGTTTAAACAAATAGTATTTCTGTTTTAAAGTATCTGTATGTAATGACCTCCTTTGGCAGTCCCTTTTTATGCACCCTAAGAATAGTTGTGTATGCATATGAAATGGATGTTATATGTAGTAATTATTGACTTATGTTCCATGAAATGATGATGTTTTTATACTTTATGTTATGAAATGATGTGTTATGAAATGAAATTGATTGATGAATGAAAAGGAAATGATTGGAAAGAATGAATTGTTTAAATGTATGAACGTATGTAAAGGCCATGAGGAAACAGATGATGGTACCAACAGAAAATGGGCAGATTGTAATGCTGGATTGGTTCCATT
>QEOT01006508.1:38173-102648 GCA_003123785.1 Pterocarya stenoptera
AAAAAATAAAAACAAACTCAAAACATTACATTACACTTAGAACGAAGCAAGTAGATGAAACCTAGTAATAATAGTTCACAGACCCACTGGCCGTGGAATCGTGTCACACATCTTTATAGCCCATTTTCATTGTAGTGGATTGTTAAACTTGCAAATTCGGCACTCATAGTCATAGTGAGTTTCTAATGTATAGATCCACACGGTTTGAAGTGGTAGAGACCCATGACCAAATTGTGGTGTTAATGACGTAGAGTGCGGGTTGGCCATGTGTACCCACAATAATGGAAAGAATAAAGAAGATAGTTAAAAAAAGGAGGAGAAGATGAGAAATATGGAAGAGAAGGAAAAAGAGAGAGAAGAAGGGATGGTGGCCATTGAGGCGTGAAACTCTGAACAGAATGAGGAAAAGAGAACGGCGAGGGGGTGAAGAGAAAGGTGGAGGGGAATGTCTGCTAGAAAGGAAAGAATTGATAGAAGAGAGTGATTGAGAGATGGAAAATGTGGTATTATAGTTAGGGTTTGTTTGTTTTAATATATATGATATTATGATTTATATTTTTATTTTCAGATATATTATAGATATATTTTTATTTATATATATATATATATATAAGGCCGGGTGGGCCTTAACCTGGCACCTGCCCGCTGGACTTTAAAACGAGCAAGTTAAAATTTGTCCACCTGTGGAATTAAGGCAGGTAGCATATTTGGTCTTCTTCGCTTTGTAGGCCACCAAGGTGTTGTTGGGTTTTACCCTTAACGATTCGGTTGTCGTAGCTCATGATCTTTTATATAATTTATCATCTCATCATATTTTCATATTATTTGTCATTGCATCACATCTTTTCATATCATCATGATCTCATTAAATCATCTTCATAACCATCACGACTCATCTCTTTACATCAACATAATCATCATCTCTTCATTTATCATCTCATCATCTTTTCATACAATCATCATATCATCACATCCTCAACTTCATGACTACCACGATCGATCTCGTTACATCTTCATTTATCATCATGATCTCATCACATCATCATACATCCTCATCTATCATCATGATCTCATCACATCATCATTGCATCATCTTTTCATATCATCATTATCATTAGTTTTGAGATCATCCTTATTAGTTTCATTATTGTTATCACTATTGATATTTGTTGTTGTATACTATTATTTTTCTTAATTTATTTTTATTATTTGGAAGAGATTTTGTGATAACAGGTTGCTTACAGATGAAGTTATCTCGAAGTTATTAAATTACAGGTTTGATACCATTTATTGCTTTTATCCAACAGATGTCTATTTTTATAACATTAAGATAAGTATTGGAAAAATATTTGTATTATTTTTTGCATTCTCTATTACTATCATTATTTGTGGTTTACTTTGCGATTATTAAACTATGTTGTCTTTTACTTGTAATTTGAGAAAAAGGCTAAATAATTAGGGAAAAATTGGCACGGGGGCTTTTACTATCATTTTGGAAAATATCAACTCTTCGCTATAATTGTTACATGCACGGACAGGGTAAGGGGGCTTAACCTTGTGGGTTGTGACCTCGTCTAGATAACGGGAGGCAGATTGGCGCCCCCACAGTCAGACCACCCCGTTCAACACCACATTTTTTACAAAAAAATTTCAATAAAAATGCAAAAAAAATCCAACAAACTTACGAATAATAAGAAAAGGAACTTACAAAAAAAAAAAAAAAAAAAAATCACAAATCCAACAAAAAATAAAAACAAACTCAAAACATGACATTACACTTAGAACGAAGCAAATAGATGAAACCTAGTAATAATAGTTCACAGACCCATTGGCCGTGGTCTTGCGCCACAGATCTTTGTAGCCCATGTTCATTGTAGTGGATTGTTAAACTTGCAAATTCGGCACTCATAGTCGCAGTGTGTTTCTAACGTACAGACCCACACGGTTTGAAGTGGTTGAGACCCACGACCAGATTGTGGTTTTACTGACGTAGATTGCGGGTTGGTCATGTGTACCCACAATAATGGAAAGAATACAGAAGATGATTAAAAAAGGAGGAGAAATATGGAGGAGGAGGAAAAAGGGAGATAAGAAGCGATGGTGGCCATTGAGGCGTGAAAGCCTGAACGGAATGAGGAAAAGAGAAGGACGAGGGGGTGAAGAGAAAGGGGGAGGGGAATGTCTACTAGAAAGGAAAGAATTGATAGAAGAGAGAGATTGAGAGAGGGAAAATGTGGTATTATAGTTAGGGTTTATTTATTTATTTAATATATATGATATTATGATTTATATTTTTATTTTTAAATATATTATAGACATATTTTTATTTATATATATATAGAAGGTCGGGTGGGCGTTAACCTGGCACGCGTTAGCTGGATTTTAAAACGAGCTAGTTAAAGCTTGTCCACCTATGGAATTCAGGCGGGTGGCAGATCTGGTCTTCTTCACTTTGTAGGCCACCAAGGTGTTGTTGGGTTTTACCCTTAACGATTTGCTCGTCTTAGCTCATGATCTTTTATATAATTTATCATCTCATCATATTTTCATATCATTTATCATTGCATCACATCTTTTCGTATCATCATGATCTCATTACATCATCTTCATAACCATCACGATTCGTCTCTTTAACATAATCATCATCTCTCCATTTATCATCCCATCACCTTTTCATACAATCTCATATAATCACATCCTTAACTTCATGACTACCACGATCGATCTCGTTACATCCTCATTTATCATCATGATCTCATCACATCATCATACATCCTCATCTATCATCATGATCTCACCACATCATCATTGCATCATCTTTTCATATCATCATCATCATTAGTTTTGAGATCATCCTTATTAGTTTCATTATTGTTATCATTATTGATATTTGTTGTTGTATATTATTATTTTTCTTAATTTATTTTTAATATTTGGATGAGATTTTGTGATGTCAGGTTGTTAAAAGACGAAGTTATCTCGAAGTTATTAAATTACTGGTTTGATATACCATTTATTGTTTTTATCCAATAGATGTCTATTTTTATAACTTTAAGATAAGTATTGGAAAAATATATTTATTATTTTTTGCATTCTTTATTACTATGATTATTTGTGGTTTACCTTGCAAACAGTAAACTATGTTGTCTTTTACTTGTGATTTGAGAAATAGGCAAAATAATTAGGGAGAAATAGGCACGGGGGTTTTACTATGATTTTGGAAAACATCAACTCTTCGCTATAATTGTTACATGCACAGACAGGGTAGGGGGCTTAACACTGTGGGTGGGGCCCCCGTCTGGATAATGGGAGGCAGATTGGAGCCACCACAGTCAGACCATCCTGTTCAATACCACATTTTTTACAAAAAATGATCAATAAAAACCCGAACAAAATCCAACAAACTTACATTAAAAAAAAAGGGGAACTTACATAGAAAAAAAAAAAATCACAAATCCAACAAAAAATAAAAACAAACTCAAAACATTACATTACACTTAGAACGAAGCAAATAGATGAAACATAGTAATAATCGTTCACAGACCCACTGGCCGTGGTCTCGTGTCATAGATCTTTATAGCCCATGTTCATCGTAGTGGATTGTTAAACTTTCCAATTCGGCACTCATAGTCACAGTGGGTTTCTATTGTACAGACCCACACGGTTTGAAGTGGTAGAGGCCCGCGACCAAATTGAGGTGTTAATGACGTAGAGTGCGGGTTTCATGTGTATCCACAATAACGGAATGAATAGAGAAGATGGCTAAAAAAAGGAGGAGAAGATGAGGAATATGGAGGAGAAGGAAAAAAGGGAGAGAAGAGGGGATGGTAGCCATTGAGGCGTGAAACTCTGAACGGAATGAGGAAAAGAGAACGACGACGGGGTGCAGAGAAAGGGGGAGGGGAATGTCTGCTAGAAAGGAAAGAATTGATAGAAGAGAGAGATTGAGAGAGGGAAAATGTGGTATTATAGTTAGGCTTTTTTTTAATATATATGATATTATGATTTATATTTTTATTCTCAGATATCTTATAGACATATTTTTATTTATATATATAGATGGCCGGGTGGGCCTTAACCTGGCACCCGCCCACTGGATTTTAAAATGAGCTAGTTAAAACTTGTCCAACTGTGGAATTCAGGAGCGTAGCAGATCTGGTCTTCTTTTCTTTGTAGGCCACCAAAGTGTTGTTGGGTTTTACCCTTAACGATTTGCTCGTCTTAGCTCATGATCTTTTATATAATTTATCATCTCATTATATTTTCATATCATTTATCATTGCATCACATCTTTTCATATCATCATGACCTCATTACATCATCTTCATAACCATCACAATTCGTCTCTTTACATCAGCATAATCATCATCTTCTCACCATTTATCATCTCATCATCTTTTCATAGAATCATCATCTCATGACATCCTTAACTTCATGACTACCACGATCGATCTCGTTACATCCTCATTTATCATCATGATCTCATCACATCATCATACATCCTCATCTATCATCATGATCTCACCACATCATCATTGCATCATCTTTTCATATCATCATCATCATTAGTTTTGAGATCATCCTTATTAGTTTCATTATTGTTATCATTATTGATATTTGTTGTTGTATATTATTATTTTTCTTAATTTATTTTTAATATTTGGATGAGATTTTGTGATCACAGGTTGTTAAAAGATGAAGTTATCTCGAAGTTATTAAATTACTGGTTTGATATACCACTTATTGCTTTTATCCAATAGATGTCTATTTTTATAACTTTAAGATAAGTATTGGAAAAATATTTGTATTATTTTTTGCATTCTCTTTTACTATCATTATTTGTGGTTTACCTTGCAAACACTAAACTATGTTGTCTTTTACTTGTGATTTGAGAAATAGGCAAAATAATTACGGAGAAATAGGCACGGGGGGGATTTTACTATAATTTTGGAAAACATCAACTCTTCGCTATAATTGTTACATGCACGGACAGGGTAGGGGGCTTAACACTGTGGGTGGGGCCCCCGTCTGGATAACGGGAGGCAGATTGGAGCCACCACGATCAGACCACCCTGTTCAATACCACATTTTTTACAAAAAATGTTCAAGAAAAATCCGAACAAAATCCAACAAACTTACAGAAAAAAAAGGGAACTTACATATAAAAAAAAAAAAAAATCACAAATCCAACAAAAAATAAAAACAAACTCAAAACATTACATTACACTTAGAACGAAGCAAATAGATGAAACATAGTAATAATCGTTCACAGACCCACTGGCCGTGGTCTCGTGTCATAGATCTTTACATCCTCATTTATCATCATGATCTCATCACATCATCATACATCCTCATCTATCATCATGATCTCATCACGTCATCATTGCATCATCTTTTCATATCAACATCATCCTTAGTTTTGAGATCATCCTTATTAGTTTCATTATTGTTATCATTATTGATATTTGTTGTTGTATACTATTATTTTTCTTAATTTATTTTTAATATTTGGAAGAGATTTTGTGATGACAGGTTGTTAAAAGATGAAGTTATCTCGAAGTTATTAAATTACATGTTTGATATACCATTTACTGCTTTTATCCAATAGATGTCTATTTTTATAACTTTAAGATAAGTATTGGAAAAATATTTGTATTATTTTTTGCATTCTCTATTACTATCATTATTTATGGTTTACCTTGCAAACACTAAACTATGTTGTCTTTTACGTGTGATTTGAGAAATAGGCCTAATAATTAGGGAGAATTAGGCACGGGGGTTTTACTATAATTTTGCAAAACATCAACTCTTCGCTATAATTGTTACTTGCACGGACNACTTAGAACGAAGCAAATAGATGAAACCTATTAATAATCGTTCACAGACCCATTGGCCGTGACCTCGTGTCACAGATCTTTATAGCCCATGTTCATCGTAGTAGATTGTTAAACTTGCAAATTCGGCACTCATAGTCACAGTGGGTTTCTAATGTACAGACCCACACGGTTTGAAGTGGTAGAGACCCACGAGCAAATTGAGGTGTTAAGGACGTAGAGTGCGGGTTGGTCATGTGTACCCTCAATAATGGAATGAATAGAGAAGATGGTTAAAAAAAGGAGGAGAAGATGAGAAATATGGAGGAGAAGACAAAAGAGAGAGAAGACGGGATGGTGGCCATTGCGGGGTGAAAGTCTGAAAGGAATGAGGAGACGATAACGGCGAGGGGGTGAAGGGAAAGGGGGAGGGTAATGTCTACTAGAAAGGAAAGAATTGATAAAAGAGAGAGATTGAGAGAGGGAAAATGTGGTATTATGGTTAGGGTTTGTTTTTTTTAGAATATATGATTTTATGATTTATATTTATATTTTCAGATATATTATAGATATATTTTTATTTATATATATGGAAGGCCGGGTGGGCCTTAACTTGGCACCCGCCCGCTGGACTTTAAAACGAGCTAGTTAAAGCTTGTCCACCTGTGGAATTCAGGTGGGTAGCAGATCTGGTCTTCTTTGCTTTGTAGGCCACCAAGGTGTTGTTAGGTGTTACCCTTAACGATTTGCTCGTCTTTGCTCATAATCTTTTATATAATTTATCATCTCATCATATTTTCATATAATTTATCATTGCATCATATCTTTTCATATCATCATGATCTCATTACATCATCTTCATTAACCATCACGATTCATCTCTTTACATCAGCATAATCATCATCATCTCACTATTTATCATCTCATCATCTTTTCATACAATCATCATCTCATCACATCCCCAACTTCATGACTACCACGATTGATCTCGTTACATCCTCTTTTATTATTATGATCTCATCACATCATCATATATCCTCATCTATCATCATGATCTCATCACATCATCATTGCACCATCTTTTCATATCATCATCATCATTAGTTTTGAGATCATCCTTATTAGTTTCATTATTGTTATCATTATTGATAATTGTTGTTGTATACTATTATTTTTCTTAATTTATTTTTAATATTTGGAAGAGATTTTGTGATGACTGGTTGTGAAAAGATGAAGTTATCTCGAAGTTATTAAATTACAGGTTTGATATACCATTTATTGCTTTTATCCAATAGATGTCTATTTGTATAACATTAAGATAAGTATTGGAAAAAATATTTGTATTATTTTTTGCATTCTCTATTACTATCATTATTTGTGGTTTACCTTGCAAACATTAAACTATGTTGTTGTCTTTTACTTGTGATTTGAGAAATAGGCTAAATAATTAGGGAGAAATAGGCACGGGGGCTTTTACTATCATTTTGGAAAACATCAACTCTCGCTATAATTGGTACATGCACGGATAGGTTAGGGAGGCTTAACCCCGTGGGTGGGGCCTCCGTCTGGATAACGGGAGGCAAATTGGAGCCACCACAATCAGACCACCCCGCTCAATACCGCATTTTTTACGGAAAAAGTTCAATAACAATCCAAAAAAAATCCAACAAACTTAGAAATAAAAAAAAAGGAACTTACATATAAAAAAAAAAATCACAAATCCAACAAAAAATAAAAACAAACTCAAAACATTACGTTACACTTAGAACGAAGCAAATAGATGAAACTTAGTAATAATCGTTCACAGACCCACTGGCCGTGGTCTCGTGTCATAGATCTTTATAGCCCATGTTCATCGTAGTGGATTGTTAAACTTGCAAATTCGGCACTCATAGTCACAATGGGTTCTAATGTACAGACCCACACGATTTGAAATGGTAGAGACCCATGACCAAACTGTGGTCTTACTGACATAGACTGCGGGTTGGACATGTGTACCCACAATAATGGAAAGATAGAGAAGATGGTTAAAAAATGGAGGAGAAGATGAGAAATATGGAGGAGAAGGAAAAAGAGATAGAAGAACGAATTGTGGCCATTGAGGCGTGAAAGTCTGAATGGAATGAGGAAAAGAGAACGGCGAGGGAGTGAAGAGAAAGGGGAAGGGGGAATGTCTACTAGAAAGGAAAGAATTGATAGAAGAGAGAGATTGAGAGAGGGAAAAATGTGGTATTATAGTTAAGGTTTGTTTTTTTTAATATATATGATATTATGATTTATATTTTTATTTTCATATATATTATAGATATATTTTTATTTATATATATAGAAGGCCGAGTGGGCCTTAACCTTGCACCTGCCCACTGGACTTTAAAACGAGCATGTTAAAGCTTGTCCACCTATGGAATTCAGGCGAGTAGCAGATTTGCTCTTCTTCGCTTTGTAGGCCACCGAGGTGTTGCTGGGTTTTACCCTTAACGATTTGCTCGTCTTAGCTCATAATCTTTTTATATAATTTATCATCTCATCATATTTTCATATCATTTATCATTGCATCACATCTTTTCATATCATCATGATCTCATTACATCATCTTCATAACCATCACGATTCATCTCTTTACATCAGCATAATCATCATCATCTCACTATTTATCATCTCATAATCTTTTCATACAATCATCATCTTATCATATCCTCAACTTCATGACTACCACGATCGATCTCGTTACATCCTCATTTATCATCATGATCTCATCACGTCATCATACATCCTCATCTATGATCATGATCTCATCACATCATCATGGCATCATATTTCATATCATCATCATCATTAGTTTTGAGATTATCCTTATTAGTTTTATTATTGTTATTGTTATTGTATTTGTTGTTGTATACTATTATTTTTCTTAATTTATTTTTAATATTTGGAAGAGATTTTGTGATGACAGGTTGTTAAAAGATGAAGTTATCTCGAAGTTATTAAATTACAGGTTTGAGATACCATTTATTGCTTTTATCCAATAGATGTCTACTTTTATAACATTAAGATGTAAGTATTGGAAAAATATTTGGATTATTTTTTGCATTCTCTATTACTATCAGTATTGGTCGTTTACCTTGCAAACATTACACTATGTTGTCTTTTACTTGTGATTTGAGAAATAGGCTAAAATAATTAGGGAGAAATAGGTATGGGGGCTTTTACTATCATTTAGGAAAGCATCAACTCTTCGCTATAATTCTTACATGCACGGACAGGGCATGGGGCCTTAACCTCATGGGTGGGGCCCCGTTCGGATGACGGGAGGCAGATTGGAACCACCACAGTCAGACCACCCCGTTCAACACCTCATTTTTTTAAAAAACGTTTCCATAAAAATCCAAACAAAATCCAACAAACTTACAGATAAAAAAAATGAAGTTACATATAAAAAAATATCACAAATCCAATAAAAAACCAAAACAACTCAAAACATTACATTACACTTAATACGAAGCAAATAGACGAAACCTAGTAATAATCGTTCACGGACCCTGGCCGTGGCCACGCGTCACAGATCTTTAGAGCTGATGGTCATCGTAGTGGATTGTTAAACTTGCAAATTCAGCATGCATAGTCATAGTGGGTCTCTAACGTACAAACCCACACAGTTTGAAGTGGTAGAGACCCCTGACCAAATTGTGGTCGTACCAACGTAGATTGCGGGTTGGTCATGCCACAATAATGGAAAGAATAGAGAAGGTGGTTAAAAAATGGAGGAGGAGAAGGAAAAAGAGAGAGAAGAAGAGAGGGTGGCCATTGAGGCGTGAAAGTCTAAAAGGAATGAGGAAAAGAGAATGGCGAAGGGGTGGAGAGAAAGGGGGAGGGGGATGTCTATTAGAAATGAAAGAATTGATAGAAGAGAGATTTAGAGAGGGAAAATGTGGTATTATAGTTAGGTTTTGTTTTTTTTAATATATATGATATTATGATTTATATTTTTATTTTCAGATATATTTTAGATATATTTTTATTTATATATATAGAAGGTTCTGGTGGGCCTTAACTTGGCACCCGCCAGCAGGACTTTAAAACGAGCAAATTAAAGCTTATCCACCTGTGGAATTTAGCCGTGTAG
The DNA here is from genome assembly GCA_003123785.1 of Pterocarya stenoptera. Classification (NCBI taxonomy): domain Eukaryota; kingdom Viridiplantae; phylum Streptophyta; class Magnoliopsida; order Fagales; family Juglandaceae; genus Pterocarya; species Pterocarya stenoptera. The sequence goes on from QEOT01006508.1 coordinate 48,110, forward strand.
CATATCTACTTTTCGTCGCTTTGTAGGCCACCAAGGTGTTGAGTTTTACCGTTAACGATTTGCTCATCTTAGCTCATAAACTTTTATATAATTTATCATTGCATCACATTGTTTCATATCATCATGATCTCATTACATCATCTTCATAACCATCACGATTCATCTCTTTACATCAGCATAATCATCATCATCTCACCATTTATCATCTCATCATCTTTTCCTTCAATCATCATCTCATCACATCCTCAACTTCATGACTACCATGATCCATCTCGTTACATCCTCATTTATCATAATGACCTCATCACATCGTCATCCATCCTCATCTACAATCATGTTCTCATCACATCATGATACATCCTCATTTATCATCATGATCTCATCACATCATCACATCATCTTTTCATATCATCATCATCATTTGTTTTGAGATCATCCTTCTTAGTTTCATTATTGTTATCATTATTGATATTTGTTGTTGTATATTATTATTTTTCTTAATTTATTTTTAATATTTGCAAGAGATTTTGTGATGACGGGTTGTTAAAAGATGAAGTTATCTCTAAGTTATTAAATTACAGGTTTGATATACCATTTATTGCTTTTATCCAATAGATGTCTATTTTTATAACACTAAGATAAGTATTGGAAAAATATTCGTACTGTTTTTTGCATTCTCTTTTACTATCATTATTGATGGTTTACCTTGCAAACATTAAACTATGTTGTCTTTTACTTGTGATTTGAGAAATAGGCTAAATAATTAGGGAGAAATAGGCACGGGGGCTTTTACTATATCAACTCTGCGCTATAATTGTTACATGCACGGACAAGGCAGGTGGGGCCCACGTCTGGATAATGGGAGGCAGACTGGAGCCTCCACAGTCTGACCACCCCGTTCAACACCCCATTTTTAACAAAAAAAGTTTAAAAAAAAATCCAAACAAAATCCAACAAACTTACAAATAAATAAAAACGAACTTACATATAAAAAAATATTACAAATCCTACAAAAAACCAAAACAAACTCAAAACATTACATTACACTTAAAACGAAGCAAATAGACGAAACCTTGTAATAATCGTTTAGGGACCCATTGGCCGTGGTCTTGCGTCACAGATCGTTATAGCCCATGTTCATCATAGTGGATTGTTAAACTTGGAAATTCAGCACTCGTAGTCAGTGGGTCTCTAACATATAGACCCACACGGTTTGAAGTGGTAGAGACCCACGATCAAACTGTGGTCTTATCGACGTAGATTGTGGGTTGGCCATGTGTACCCACAATAATGGAAAGAATAGAGAAACTGGGTAAAAATAGGAGGAGAAGATGAGAAATATGGAGGTGATGGAAAAAGAGAGAGAATAAGGGATGATGGCCATTGAGGCGTGAAAGTCTGAAAGGAATGAGGAAAAGAGAACGGTGAGGGGTGAAGAGAAAGGGGGAGAGGGATGTTTGCTAGAAAGGAAAGAAATGACAGAAGAGAGGTTGAAGGAGGGATAATGTTGTATTATCGTTAGGGTTTGTTTTTTTTAATATATATGATATTATGATTTATTTTTATATTTTCAGATATATTATAGATTTAAATTTACTTATATGTATAGAAGGCTGGGTGGGCCTTAACCTGGCACCCGCCTGTTGGACTTTAAAACGAGCAAATTAAAGCTCGTCCACTTGCGGAATTCAGGTGGGTAGCAAATCTGCTCTCTGTCGCTTTGTAGGCCAAGGTGTTGGGTTTTACCCTTACCGATTTGCTCGTCTTAGCTCATAATCTTTTGTATAATTTATCATCTCTTCATCTTTTTATATCATTTATTATTTCATCAACTTTTCATATTATCATGATCTCATTACGTCATCTTCATAACCATCACGATTTATCTCTTTACATCAACATAATCATCATCATCTTACCATTTATCATCTTTTCATACAATCATCATCTCATCACATCCTCATCTTCATGACTATCACGATCCATCTCGTTACATCCTCATTTATCTTCAGGATCTCATCACATCATCATACATCCTCATCTATCATCATGATCTCATCACATCATGATCTCATCATCTTTTCATATCATTATCATCATTAGTTTTGAGATCTTCCTTTTTAGTTTCATTATTGTTATCATTATTGATATTTGTTGTTGTATACTATTATTTTTCTTAATTTATTTTTAATATTTGCAAGAGATTTTGTGATGACAGTTTGTTAAAAGATGAAGTTATCTCGAAGTTATTAAATTACAGGTTTGATATACCATTTATTGCTTTTATCCAATAGATGTCTATTTTTATAACATTAAGATAAGTATTGGAAAATATTTGTATTATTTTTTGCATTCTCTATTAGGAGCATTATTGGTGGTTTTCCTTGCAAACATTAAACTATGTTGTTGTCTTTTACTTGTGATTTGAGAAATAGGCAAAATAATTAGGGAGAAATAGGCACGGGGGCTTTTACTATCATTTTGGAAAACACCCACTCTTCGCTATAATTGTTACATGCATGGACAGGGGGAGGGGGGGCTTAACACCGTGGGTGGGGCACCCGTCTGGATTACTGGAGGCGGATTGGTGCCGCCACTGGCAAACCACCCTGTGGAACACCACATTTTTTTACAAAAAGAGTCCAATAAAAATCCAAACAAAATCCAACAAACTTGTAGATAAAAAATTAACGAACTTACATATCGAAAATATCATAAATCCAACAAAAAACCTAAACAAAGTCACAAAATTACACTTAAAACGAAACAAATAGACGAAACCAAGTAATAATCGTTCACAGACACACTGGCCGTGGTCTCGCGTCGTAGATCGTTATAGCCCATGGTTGTCGTAGTGGATTGTTAAACTTGCAAATTTGGCACGCATAGTCACATTGGGTCTCTAACATACAGACTCGCATGGTTTTGAGTGGTAAAGACCCACGACCTAACTTTGGTCTTACTGTCGTAGATTGTGGGTTGGCCATGAGTACCCACGATAATGGAAAGAATAGAGAGGCTCATTGAAAAAAGGAGGTGGAGAAGATGAGAAATATGAAGGAGGAGGAGAAGATGGTGGCCATTGAGGCTTGAAAGTCTGAAAGGAATAAGGAAAGAGAACAGTGAGGGGGTGAAGAGAAAGGGGGAAGGGGATGTATACTAGAAAGAAAAGAAATGATAGAAGAGAGATTGAGAGAGAGAAACTGTGGTATTATATAGTTAGGGTTTTGTTTTTTTAATATATATGATATTATGATTTATATTTATATATATAGATATATTATATGTATATATATAAGGCCGGATGGGGCCTTAACCTGGCACCAACCTGCTGGATTTTAAAACGAGCAAATTAAAGCTCGTCCACCTGCGGAATTCAGGTGGGTAGCAGATTTGCTCTCCGTCGCTTTGTAGGCCAACAAGCAGTTGGGTTTTTTGCCCTTTCTGATTTGCTCGTCTTAGCTCATAATGTTTTATATAATTTATCATCTCATCATGTTTTCATATCATTTATCATTGCAGCACATCTTTTCATATCATCATGATCTCATTACATCATTTTCATAACCATCATGATTCATCTCTTTACATCAGCATCATCATCATCATCTAACCATTTATCATCTCATCATCTTTTCATACAATCATCATCTCATCACATCCTCAACTTCATGACAACCACGATCCATCTCGTTGCATCCTCATTTATCTATTGATCTCGTCACATCATCATACATCCTCTCATTTATCATCATGATCTCATCACATCATCATTGCATCATCTTTTCATATTATCATCATCATTAGTTTGAGATCATCCTTATTTGTTTCATTATTGTTATCATTATTGATATTTGTTGTTGTATATGTTTATTTTTCTTAATTTATTTTTAATATTTGCAAGAGATTTTGTGATGATAGGTTGTTAAAAGATGAAGTTATCTCGAAGTTATTAAATTACAGGTTTGATATACCATTTATTGCTTTTATCCAATAGATGTCTATTTTTAAAACATTAAGATAAGTATTGGAAAAATATTTGTATTATTTTTTGCATTCTCTATTACTATCATTATTTGTGGTTTACCTTGCAAACATTAAACTATGTTGTCTTTTACTTGTGATTTGAGAAATAGGCTAAATATTAGGGAGAAATGGGCACGGGTGCTTTTACTATCTTTTTGGAAAACACAACTCTTTGCTATAATTGTTACATGCACGGACAGGGCAAGGGGGGCTTAACCCCGTCGGTGGGGCCCCCGTCTGGATAATGGGAGGCAGATTGTAGCCACCATAGTCAGACTACCCCATTCAACACCATAGTTTTTACAAAAAAAGAGGAACTTATATATATATAAAAAAATCACAAATCCAACTAAAAACCAAAACAAACTCAAAACATTACATTACAGTTAAAATGAGGCAAATAGACGAAATCGAGTAATAATCGTTCATGGGCCCACTGGTCGTGGTCTCACGTCACTGATCTTTATAGCCTATGGTCATCGTACTGGATTGTTAAACTTGCAAATTCGGCACTCATAGTCACTGTGGGTCTCTAATGTACAGACCCACCCAGTTTGAAGTGGTAGAGACCGCGGGTTGGCCATGTTTACCCACAATAATGAAAAGAATAGAGAAACTGGTTAAAAAAAAGGAGGAGAAGATGAGAAATATGGAGAACGAAAAAGAGAGAGAAGAAGGCATGGAGGCCATTGAGGCGTGAGAGTCTTAAAGGAATGAGGAAAAGAGAATGGTGAGGGGATATTTGCTAGAAAGGAAAGAAATGATAGAAGAGAGATTGAGAGAGAGAATGTGGTATTATCGTTAGGGTTTGTTTTGTTTAATATATATGATATTATGATTTATATTTTTATTTTCAGATATATTATAGATATATTTTTATTTTTATATATATAGAAGGCCGGGTGGGCCTTAACTTGGCACTCACCCACTGGACTTTAAAACGAGCAAATTAAAGCTCGTCCACCTGTGGAATTCAGGTGGGTAGCAGATCTGCTCTCCTTCGCTTTGTAGGCCAAGGAGTTGAGTTTTACTCTTTTCGATTTGCTCGTCTTAGCTGATAATCTTTTATATAATTTATCATCTCTACATCTTTTCTTATCATTTATTATTGCATCATCTTTTCATATCATTGCGATCTTATTACATCATCTGCATAACCATCACGATTCATCTCTTTACATCAACATAATCATCATCATCTTACCATTTATCATCTTATCATCTTTTCATACAATCATCATCACATCACATCCTCTTCTTCATGACTATCATGATCCATCTCGTTACATCCTCATTTATCATCTTGATCTCATCACATCATCATACACCTTATCTATCATCATGATCTCGTCACATCATCATCGCATTATCTTTTCATATCATCATCATCATTAGTTTGAGATCATCCTTATTAGTTTCATTATTGTTATCATTATTGATATTTTGTGTTGTATACTATTATTTTTCTTAATTTATTTTTAATATTTGCAAGATATTTTGTGATGACAGTTTGTTAAAAGATGAGGTTATCTCGATGTTATAAAATTACAGGTTTGATATACCATTTATTGCTTTTATCAAATAGATGTCTATTTTTATAGCATTAAGATAAGTATTGGAAAAATATTTGTCTTTTTTTTTTGCATTCACTATTACTACCATTATTTGTGGTTTTCCTTGCAAACATTAAACTATATTGTCTCTTACTTGTGATTTGATAGATAGGTTAAATAATTAGGGAGAAATAGGCATGGGGGCTTTTACTATCATTTTGGAAAACACCCACTCTTTGCTATAATTGTTACATGCGTGGATGGGGGAAGGGGGGGCCTTAACATTGTGGGTGGGGCCCCTGTCTGGATAATGGGAGTTGAATTGGAGCCACCACCGGCAGACCACCTTTTGAACACTACATTTTTTACAAAAAAAAAAATCCAATAAAAATCCAGACAAAATCCTACAAACTTATAGATAAAAAATTAACGAACTTACATATCGAAAATATTATAAATCCAACAAAAAACCTAAACAAAGTCACTAAATTACACTTAAAACGAAACAAATAGACGAAATCAAGTAATAATCATTCACAGACCCATGGTCTCGTGTCACAGAACTTTATAGCCCATGGTAGTCGTAGTGGATTGTTAAACTTGCAAATTTGTCACTCATAGTCGCATTAGGTCTCTAACGTACAGACCCACACGGTTTTGAGTGGTAAAGACCCACGACCAAACTGTGGTCTTACCGTCGTAGACTGTGGGTCGGCCATGAGTAGCCACGATAATGGAAAGAATAGAGAAGCTCGTTAAAAAGAGGAGGAGGAGGAGAAGATGGGAAATATGAAGGAGGAGGCAAAGATGGGATGGTGGCCATTGAGTCTTGAAAGTCTGAAAGGAATGAGGAAAAGAGAACGGCGACGGGGTGAAGAGAAAGGGGGAAAGGGATGTCTGCTAAAAAGGAAAGAAATGACAGAAGAGAGATTGAGAGAGAGAAAATGTGGTATTATAGTTAGGGGTTTTTTTTTATAATATATATGATATTATGATTTATATTTATATTTATAGATATATTATAGATATATTTTTATTGATATATATAGAAGGTCGGGTTTGGCCCCCCTGGCACCCGCCCGCTGGACTTTAAAACGGGCAAATTGAAGCTCGTCCACTTGTGGAATTTAGGCGAGTAGTAGATCTACTCTCCGTTGCATTGTAGGCAAAGGTGTTGGGTTTTGTCCTTACCGATTTGCTCAGCTTAGCTCACAATGTTTTATATAATTTATCATCTCATCATCTTTTCTTATCATTTATCATTACATCATCTTTTTATATCATCATGATCTTATTACATCATCTTCATAACCATCACTATTTATCTCTTTACATCAGCATAATCTTCATTTCACCATTTATCATCTCATCATCTTTTCATATAATCATCATCTCATCACATCCTCATCATCATGACAATCACATTCCATCTCGCTACATCCTCATTTATCATCATGATCTCATTACATCATCATACATCCTCATCTATCACCATGATCTCATCATATCATTATCGTGTCATGTTTTCATATCATCATCATCATTAGTTTTGAGATCATCCTCATTAGTTTCATTATTGTTATCATTATTGATATTTGTTGTTGTATACTATTATTTTTCTTAATATATTTTTATTATTTGCAAGAGATTTTGTTATGAAAATGAAAAGTTGTTAAAGGATGAAGTTATCTCAAAGTTATAAAATTACAGGTTTGATATACCATTTATTGCTTTTATCCAATAGATTTCTATTTTTATAACCTTAAGACCAGTATTGGAAAAATATTTGTATTATTGTTTGCATTCTCTATTACTAGCATTATGGTGGTTTACCTTGCAAAGATTAAACTATGTTGTCTCTTACTTGTGATTTGAGAGATAGGCTAAATAATTAGGGAGAAATAGGCACGGGGGCTTTTACTATCATTTTGAAAACATCCACTCTTCGTTATAATTGTTACATGCATGGATGGGGAAGGGGCATGAGGAGCTTAACCCCGTGCGTGGAGCCTCTGTCTGGATAGCGGGAGAAACCACCCCGTTCAACACCACATTTTTTTACAAAAAAAGTCCAATAAAAATTCAAACAAAATCCAACAAACTTACAGATCAGAATAAACAAACTTACATATAGAAAAATATCACCAAAAAAAAAAAAAAAATCAAAAGAGACTCACAAAATTACACAAAATGAAACAAATCGACGAAACCAAGTAATAATCATTCACAAACCCACTAGCCATGGACTTAAGTCACAGATCTTTATAGCCCATGGTCGTCATAGTGGATTGCTAAACTTGAAAAATTTGTCACTCATAGTCACAGTGGGTCTTTAACGTACAAACCCACACAATTTTGAGTGGTAGAGACCCACGACCAAACTGTGGTCTTACCATCGTAGACAGCGGGTTCAACATGAGTACTCACAATAATAGAAAGAACAAAGAAGCTAGTTAAAAAGAGGACAAGGAAAAGATGAGAAATATGGAGGAGAAGAAAAAAAAGAGAGAAGAAGGGATTGTGGCCATTGAGGGGTGAAAGTCTGAATGGAATGAGGAAAAGAGAAGATGAGGGGGTGACGAGAAAGGGGGAGGGAGATGTCAGCTAGAAAGGAAAGAAATGACAGGAGAGAGATTGAGAGAAAAAAATGTGGTATTATAGTTAGGGTTTTGTCTTTTTTAATATATATGATATTTTGATTTGTATTTATATTTATAGATATATTATAGATATATTTTTATTTATGTATTTTAAAGGTCGGGTGAGCCAAAGGCCCAACTTGGCACTCGCCCACTGGACTTTAAAACGGGCTAATTAAAGGTCGTCCACCTGTGAAATTCAGGCGGGTAGCAGTCCTTCTCTTCATCGAACTGTAGGCCAAGGTGTTGGGTTTTACCCTTATTGATTTGCTCGGCTTAACTCATAATCTTTTCATATCATCATGATCTCATTACATCATCTTTATAACCATCACGATTTATCTCTTTACATGGGCATACTCATCATCATCATGTCACCATTCATCATCTCATCATCTTTTCTTACCATCATGAACTCATCACATCCTCATCTTCATGACCATCACGATCCATCTCATTACATGGCTGTCATCACGATCTCATCACATCATCATACATCCTCATCTATCATCATGATCTCATCACATTTGCATCATCTTTTCATATTATCATCATCATTAGGTTTGAGATCATCCTCATTAGTTTCATTGTTGTTGTCGTTATTGATATTTGTTGATGTATACTATTATTTTTGTTAATTTATTTTTAATATTTGCAAAAGATTTTGTGATGACAAGTTGTTAGAGATGAAGTTATCTCGAAGTTATAAAATTACAGGTTTGATATACCATTTATTGCTTTTATCCAATAGATGACTATTTTTATAACATTAAGATAAGTATTGTAAAAATATTTGTATTATTGTTTGCATTCTCTATTATTACCATTATTGGTAGTTTACATTGCACACATGATCTATACATAAACTATGTTGTCTCTTACTTGTGATTTGAGAGATAGGCTAAATAATTAAGGCGAAAAAGGTACAGAGGCTTTTACTATCATTTTGCAAAGCATCCTCTCATCACTAGAATTATTACTTGCATGGACTGGGGGGGTTAACCTCGTGGTAGGGGCCCAAGTCTAGATAGTGGGAGGCGCATTGGAGCCACCACTGTCAAACCACCTCTTTAGCACCACATTGTTTACAAAAAAGGTCCAATAAAAATCCAAATAAAAACCAACAAACTCACATATCAGAAAATATCACAAATCTAACAAAAAACCAGAACAAACTCACAAAATTATGAATAAAATGAAACAAATAAACGAAACCAAGTAATAATCATGCACAGACCCATAGGTCGTGGTCTCGAGTCACAGATCTTTATAGCCAGTGGTCATCGTAGTGGATTGTTAAACTTGCAATTTCGTCACTCATAGTCATAGTGGGTCTCTAACATATAGACCCACGACGAAAATCGTGGTTTCTAGTGGTAGAAACCCACAACCAAATTGTGGTCTAACTGTTGTAGATTGCGGGTTGTCCATGAGTACCCAGGATAATGGAAAGAATTGAGAAGGTGGTTATAAAGAGGAGGAGAAGATGAGAAATATGGAGGAGAAGAAAAAAGAGAGAAAAGAAGGGATGGTGGCTATTGAGACGTGAAAGGAATGAAGAAAAGAGAAGGGTGAGGGGGTGAAGAGAGAGGGGGAGGGGGATGTTTACTAGAAAGGAAATAAATGACAGAAGAGAGATTGAGAGAGAAAAAGTGGTATTTTAGTTTGGGTTTTGTTTTTTTTAATATATGTGATATTATGATTTATATTTATATTTATAGATAATATAGATATTAAAGGCCTGGTGGGCCAAAGTTCCCACCTAGCACCCGCGCGCTGGACTTTAAAATGGATAAATTAAAAAACTCGTCCTCATGTGGAATGCAGGCAGGTAGCAGACCTGCTCTCCATCGCATTGTAGGCCAAGGTGTTGGGTTTTACCCTTACTGATTTGCTTGGCTTAGCTCATAATCTTTCCCTATCATTTATCATTACATGATCTTTTCATATCATCATAATCTTATTACATCATCTTCATACCATCACGATTCATCTCTTTACATCAGCATACTCATCATCATCTCACCATTTACCATCTCATTTTCTTTTTATACCATTATGATCTCATCATAGCCTCATCTTCATGACTGTCACGCTCCATCTGTTACATCCACATCTTTGTATCATCATGATCTCATCACATTATCATTGCATCATCTTTTCATATCATCATCATCATTAGTTTTGAGATCATCCTCATTAGTTTCATTATTGTTATCATTATTGACATTTGTTGTTGTATACTATTATTTTCCTTAATTTATTTTTAATATTTGCAACAGATTTTTTTATGACAGGTTGTTAAGCAATGAAGTTATCTCGAAGTTATAAAATTATAGGTTTGATATGCCATTTATTGCTTTTATCCAATAGATGTTTTTTTTTTTTTTCTATAACATTAAGATAAGTCTTGGAAAATATTTGTATTGTTTTTCGCATTCTCTAGTACTACCATCATCTTTGCATATTATTTATCATCTCATCATCTTTTAATACCATTTATCATTACATCATCTTTTCATATCATCATGATCTCATTACACCATCTTCATAACCATCACGATTCATCTCTTTACATCAACATCTTGCCATTTATCATCTCATCATCTTTTTATACCATCATGATCTCATCACATCCTCATCTTCATGACTGTCACGATCCTTCTCGTTACATCTCATCTTCATACCATCATGATCTCATCACATCATCATTGTATTTACTTTTCATATTATTATCATCATTTTTTTTGTGACCATCCTCATTAGTTATCATTCTTGATATTTATTTTATACTATTATTTTCTTTAATTTATTTGCTAGAGATTTTGTGATGACAAGTTGTTGAGAGATGAAGTTATCTCGAAGTTATAACGGATGGATTGATATACCATTGATTGCTTTTATCCAATAGATGTCTATTTTTATAACATTAAGATAAGTATTGTAAAAATATTTGTATTGTTTTTCGCATTCTCTATTAATGCTATTCTTGGTGGTTTGCCTTGCATACATGATATATACATAAACTATGTTGTCTCTTACTTTTGATTTGAGAGATATGCTAAATAAATAGGGAAAAATAGGCACAAGGCTTTTACTATCATTTTGCAAAGCATCTACTCTTCACTAGAATTGTTACATGCACCTGCCCTTACTAGGACGAGGAGGGTGGTGGGTGCTTACCTCCGTGGGTGGGTGCTCCCGTTCAAGACCACATGTTTTACAAAGAAAGTCCAGTCGAAATCCAAAAAAAAAACCAACAAACTTACATATAAAAAAAATTAAACTTACATATTAGAAAATATCACAAATCCAACAAAAAACCATAAACAAACTCACAAAATTACAGATAAAACAAAATAATTAAATGAATCCAAGTAATAATTGTGCACAGACCCACAGGCCGTGGTCTTGGGTCACTGATCTTTATAGCCCTCGGTCGTGATAGTGGATTGTTAAACTTGTAGACTCATCTCTCATAGTCATAGTCGGTTTCTAACATATAGACTCACAACAAAAACCATGGTATTGAGTTGTAGAGACCCACAGCCAAACTGTGGTCTTACCATCGTAGACTGCAGCTTGGCCATGAGTACCCACGATAATGGAGAGAACTGAGAAGTTTGTTTAAAAGAGGAGGAGAAGAAGGGAAATAGGGAGGAGAAGAAAAAGAGAGAGAAGAGGGAATGATGGCTATTGAGGCGTGCAAGTCCAAAAGGAATGAGGAAAAGAGAAGGGGGAGGGGGATGGCCGCTGGAAAGGAGAGAAATGACACTAGAGAGAGATTGAGAGAGAGAAAAATTGGTATTTATAGTTAGGGTTTTTTGTTTCATTTTTAAATATATATGATATTATGACTTATATATATATTTATGTATAACCCTAAGGGGTTGGCCCAAGTTGTGAAGGCATTAGTCTTGGGGTATCAGTCTTTTCAAGGTTCAAAGTTTAACACCTCATCGGTGTAAACAATCCTTTGGTGCATGAGATCGGGGTTTACTCTGCACGGGTGGGTCCACAGGGTCCTGCCTTAGAGAGGTTCCCCAACATAATATATATATTTATATATATTGAAGGATGGGTGGGCCAAAAGGCCCAACCCGGCTCCTGCCCACTGAACGTTAAAACGGGCAAATTAAAGCTCGTCTACCTGTGGAATGCAGAAGGGTAGCAGACCTGCGCTCCATCGAATTGTAAGCCAAAGTCTTGCGTTTTAGCTCGTCTTTTCATATCATCATGATCTTTTACATCATCTTCTAACTATCACGACTCATCTCTTTACCTCACCATACTCATCATCATCTCACCATTTATCATCTCATCATCTTTTCATACCATCATAATCTTATCACATCCTCCTTATCTTCATGATTGTCACGATTCATCTTGTTACATCCTCATCTTTGTATCATCATGATCTCATCACATCATCATTGTATCATCTTTTAATATTATTATCATCATTAGTTTTCAGATCATCCTCATTAGTTTCATTAATGTTCTCTCATTATTGATATTTGTTGTTGTATACTATTATTTTCCTTAATTTGTTTTTAATATTTGCAAGAGATTTTGTGATGACAGGTTGTTAAGACATGAAGTTATCTCGAAGTTATAAAATTACAGGTTTGATATATACCATTTATTGCTTTTATCCAATAGATGTCTATTTTTATAAAATAAAGATAAGTATTGTAAAAATATTTGTATTGTTTTTGGCATTCTCTATTACTACATATATTGGTGGTTTACCTTGCAAACATCATATATACATAAACTACGTTGTCTCTTAGTTGTGATTTGAGAGATAGGCTAAATACTTAGAGAGAAATAGGTACAAGGGCTTTTACTATATTATTTTGCAAAGCATCCATTCTTCATTAGAATTGTTACATACACATGCCCTCGCATGGACGGGGAGGGGAGGGGATCTTAACCTTGTGGGTGGGTGCCCCCGTTTGGATACCGGGAGGTGGATTGGAGCCAAAGACCACCCCGTTCAACATCACAGTTTTTACAAAAAAAGTTCAATAAAAATCCAAACAAAATCCAACAAAGTTACGGAGCAAAACTAACAAACTTACATATTAGAGAAATATCACAAATCTAACTAAAAACCAAAACAAACTCACAAAATTAAGGATATGGTGAAACAAATAAATGAATCCCAATAATCATTGTGCATTGAGCCATAGGTCATGGTCTTGGGTCACTAATCTTTATAGCGTAGGGTCGTGATAGTGGATTGTTAAACTTGCAGACTCGTCACTCACAGTCACAATGGGTCTCTAAGATACAGACCCACGACGAAAAACGTGGTATTAAGTCGTAGAGACCCATGACCAAATTGTGGTCTTACCGTCGTAGACTGCGGCTTGGTGGCTATTGAGGCGTGAAAGTCCTAAAGGAATGAGGAAAATAGATGGGGAAGGGGGAGAAGACAAAGGGGGAGGGGGATGGCCACTGGAAAGCAAAGAAATGACAGTAGAGAAAGATTGAGAGAGAGAAAAAACTGTATTTAAAGTTAGGTTTTCTTTTAATATATATGATATTATTATTTATATATGTATTTATAAATATATATTTATATATATTGAAGGCCGGGTGGGCCAAACGTCCTACCTAGCATCTTCCTGCTGGACTTTAAAATAGGCTTAATAAAGCTCGTCCACCAGTGGAATGCGAACGGGTAGTAGACCTGCTCTCCATCGCATTGTAGGCCAAGGTTTACTGATTTGCTTGGCTTTGCTCATCGTCTTTTTCATATCATTTTTCATATTATTATCTTTTCATATTATATATCATTACATCATATTTTCATATCACCGTGATCTCATTACATCATCTTCATAACCATTATGATTCATCTCTTTACATCACCATACTCATCATCATCTCAACATTTATCATCTCATAATCTTTTCGTACCATCATGATCTCATCACATCCTCATCTTCATGACTGTCATGATTTAACTCGTTGCATCCTCATCTTTGTATCATCATGATCTCATCACATCATCATTGTATGATCTACTAATATTATCATCATACTTAGTTTTGAGATCATCCTCATTAGTTTCATTATTGTTATCATTATTGATATTTGTTGTTGTATACTATTATTTTCCTTAATTTATTTTTAATATTTGCAAAAGATTTTTTTATGACAGGTTGTTAAGCAATGAAGTTATCTCAAAGTTATAAAATTATAGGTTTGATATGCCATTTATTGCTTTCATCCAATATATGTCTATATTTTTTATAACAATAAGATACGTATNGGGGGGGGGGGGGGGGGGGTTAACCCCCATTGGTGGGTGCCCTTGTCTGAATATCGGGAGGTGGATTCGATCCACCACCATCAGACCACCTCGTTCAACATCACATTGTTTAAAACAAAAGTCCAACATAAATGCAAAAACAAATCAACAAACATACAGATCAAAACAAACAAAGTTACATATTGGAAAAATATCACAAATCCAACAAAAAACCAAAACAAACTCCTAAAATTATAGATAAAATGAAAGAAATAAAAAAAATCCATGTAATATTTGTGCACAGACCCACAGGTTGTGATCTTGGGTCACTGATCTTTATAGTCGACGATCGTGATAGTGGATTGTTAAACTTGCAAACTTGTCACTCATAGTCATAGTGGGTCTCTAAGATATAGACCCACGACAAAAAATGTGTTATTGAGTCGTTGAGGCCCACGAGTCCACAACCAAATTGTGGTCTTATCGTCGTAGACTGTGGCTTGACCATGAGTACCCACGATAATGGAGAGAACTGAGAAGCTGGTTTAAAAGAGGAGGAGAGGAAAGGAAATAAGGAGGATAAGAAAAAAGAGAGAGAAGAGGTCATGGTGGCTATTGAGGCGTGAAAGTCCTAAAGGAATGAGAAAAATAGATGGGAAAGGGGGAGAAGACAAAGGGGGAGGGGGATGGCCACTATAAAGCAGAGAAATGACAGTAGAGAGAGATTGAGAGAGAGAAAAAGCGATATTTAAAGTTAGGGTTTTTTTTAATATATATGATATTATGATTTATATATATATATTTATATATATTAAAGGTTGGGTGGGCCTTTGGCCCAACCTGGCATTTGCTCGGTGGACTTTAAAACAGGCTTATTAAAGCTCATCCACCTGTGGAATGCAGATGGGTAGCAAACCTGCTCTTAATCGCATTGTAGGCCAAGGTGTTGGGCTTTACCCTTACCGATTTGCTCGGGTTAGCTCATCTTCTTTTTCATATCATTTAACATCTCATTATCTTTTCATATTATTTATCATTATATCATATTTTCATATCACCATGATCTCATTACATCATCTTTATAACCATCACGATTCATCTCTTTACATCACCATGCTCATCATCATCACACCATTTATCATCTCATAATCTTTTTGTTCCATCATGATCTCATCACATCCTCATCTTCTTGACTGTCACGATTCATCTCATTACATCCTCTTCTTCGTATCATCATGATCTCATCACATCATCATTGTATGATCTTTTAATATTATCATCATCATTAGTTTTGAGATCACCTCATTAGTTTCATTATTGCTATCATTATTGATATTTGTTGTACTAGAGAAGTTAAAGGAGCCTATGGAATGGGGCTCTAGAAGCATATTAGAAGAGGGTGGGAGGTCTTCCATCATCACACTAGGTTTCAGTTGGGTATAGGCTCTAGGATCAGATTTTGGAAGGATGCTTGGTGTGGCAACAGTGCTCTCCAAGATTTGTTTCCTATACTTTTCCTGATAGCAAGTGCCAAAGATGCTACAGTGGTGGAGGTTATGGGAATCTCAGGAGGGAGTATTCACTGGAATATCAATTTCAACCGGGCGGCATAGGATTGAGAGATGGGGAGTTTTGTAGATTTTTATAGTCTCTTGTATTCTTGTCGTCCAAATATCCAGTATGAAGATGGTCTGTGGTGGAATCCTACAGGGAGATGGGTGTTTACTGTTCGTTCCTTTTATAAGGTCCTTACACAAGTGCCTGAGATACAGCTTCCCTAGAGAAGGCTTTGGCAACACAAGACTCCTCCAAAGCTTCTTTCCTTGTGTGGACAGTGTCCTTAGGCAAGATTCTCACTACGGATAATCTAAGAAAGAGAAGGATAATTATTGCAGACTAGTGTTGCATGTGTAAAAGAAGGGTGAGTTGGTGAATCATTTACTTTTACACTGTTAGGTAGCCAAGACTGTCTGGAATGAGGTGTTTAAAAGAATGGACCTAGCATGGGTTATGCCGGAATCTGTGGTGGATATATTGGCGTGTTGGACCTCTATTCGAGGTGTGCAATAGATCAAAGTGATTTGGAAGATGATCCTTATCTGTATTATGTGGTGCTTGTGGCAGGAGCGCAATGAGAGGACATTTGAAGACAAAGAGAGAGCTTTGGTGGATCTAAAAGTTTTCTCTTTTAGGACTCTTTGTACTTGGGCCATTGTTGTGGACTTTAATGGTATGGACCTTCATGATTTCTTAGTTTCTAATGCACCTACATAGATAGGGCATATTGACTTTGTAATTGGTAGTTGATGCCCATTCTTGGATTAATAATACTTGTTTTACTTATCAAAAAAAAAATGATATTTATTGTTGTATACTATTATTTTCCTTAATTTATTTTTAATATTTGCAAAAGATTTTTTGATGACAGGCTAGCAAGCGATGAAGTTATCTCAAAGTTATAAAATTATAGGTTTGATATGCCATTTATTGCTTTTATCTAATAGATGTCTATTTTTATAACATTAAGATAAGTATTGTAAAAATATTTGTATTGTTTTTCGCATTCTCTATTACTACATATATTAGTGGTTTACCTTGCATACATCATATATACATAAACTATATTGTCTCTTATTTGTGATTTGAGAGATAGGCTAAATAATTAGAGAGTAATAGCACGGGGGCTTTTACTCTCATTTTGCAAAGCATCCACTTTTCACTAGAATTATTACAGTCACCTACGCATGGAAGGGGACCCCCGAGGGGGGGGGTGGGCTTAAGCTCGAGAGGTGGGTGCCCCTATCAAGATACTGGGAGGCGGATTCGATCCACCACCGTCAGACCACCCCGTTCAACATCACATTTTTTACGAAAAAAAAAAATCCAACATAAATCCAAAAAGAAATCAACAAACTTACATATCGGAAAAATATCACAAATCCAACAAAAAATCAAAACAAATGCATAAAATCATTGATAAAATGAAACAAATAAATGAATCCAAGTAATATTTGTGCACAAACCCATAGGTTGTGTTCTTGGGTCACTGATCTTTATAGTCGATGATCATGATAGTGGATTGTTAAACTTGTAGACTCGTCACTCATAGTCATAGTGGGTTTCTAACATATAGACCCACGACAAAAAACGTGGTATTGAGTCGTAGAGACCCACGACCAAATTGTGGTCTTATCATCATAGGCAGCGGCTTGGCCATGAGTACCCACGTTAATGGAGAGAACTAAAAAGCATGTAAGAGGAAGAGAAGAAGGGAAATAGGGAAGAGAAGAAAAAAGAGAGAGAATAGGGGATGGTTGCTACTGAGGCATGAGAGTTCTAAAGGAATGAGGAAAAGAGAAAGGGGGGGGGGGAAGATAAAGGGGGAGGGGGATGGCCACTGGAAATGAGAGAAATGACAGTAGAGAGTGATTGAGAGAGTGAAAAGGTGGTATTTATAGATAGGGTTTTTTTTTTTTTTTAATATATATGATATTATGATTTATATTGCTATAGATATATATTAAAGGCCAAGTGGGCCAAAGGCCCCACCTAGCACCAGCCCGCTGGATTTTAAAACTGGCGAATTAAAGCTCGTCCACTTGTGGAATGCAAGTGGGTAGCAGACTTGCTCTGCATCGCTTTGTAGGCCAAGGTGTTGGGTTTTACCCTTACCGATTTGCTCGGCTTAGCTCATCTCTTTTCATACCATTTATCATCTCATCCTCTTTTCTTATCATATATCATTACATCATCTTTTTCATATCATCATGATCTCATTACATCATTTTCATAACCATCACGATTCATCTCTTTATATCATCATACCGATCATCATCTTATCATTTATCATCTCATTATCGTTTCATACCATCATGATCTCATCACATCCTCATCTTCATGACTGTCACAATTCATCTTGTTACATCCTTATCTTCATATCATCATGATCTCATCACGTCATCTCTGTGTCATCTTTTCATATTATCATCATCATTAGTTTTGAGATCATCCTCATTAGTTTCATTATTGTTATCATTATTGATACTTGTTATTGTATATTATTATTTTCCCTAATGCATTTTTAATATTTACAAGAGATTTTGTGATGATAGTGTAAGGGGTTTTTCCCCCTTTCTGTCTTAGCGGGCCTGAGAAGGGCAACTAAGTGAACAAGAAGTGAAGGCCCAAGCTAGAACAAGTAGATTCTTTTGCTCGGCCCACAGGTAGACTCTCCTGGACGCAACCTCCATGAGGGAGTGCACTGCAGGAAGATGAGACTCTCCAACCTGGAGACCCCTCGAATAGTGTCTAACCCTTGAGTGTTTGTTCGTGTAATAAGCGGAAAGTAAGGGGGACCGTTGATCCTCTGACATGGAAGATATCGACGGATCACCAAGGACACCAGCGGGATGAGGTAAATCAGGGAACTACGCCGTATTAATGACACCATTACCTGAGTTACACGCCACATTAATGACGTCGTCACAGAGCCACGCCGCATTAAAGGACTCCGACAAAAGGAACAGAACGAAGGACATAGACTCCATGGGGGCAGACACGATCTGTCCCCCCAGACTCCTGGTATAAATAGCAAGTCCCAAGTATGAGAAATTCTATTTGATCCCTAGACTCTCTTACATATTTACAAACTTCCAAGAGACTTATTGTAACGCCCAAATCCCGGAGGTCTAGAGAGTTAGCTCTTATTACTTAATATCAACTATAAAATCCAGAAAATTTCATAAAATATTAATTCATTTGCTTAATAAAGAAAATTCTCAATAAAATAAATTAAAAACTCACCAAAGACTAAAAAATATCCATAACTTAACATATCAAAATAACTTAAAACAATAGCTATACTAAACATGACCTAATAAATATGTTTTATCAAATGACACTTATTCCTCTACGATCATCATACCTGCTAAAACCTCCTACTCTTATTCTTCAGCTGAACCATCAAATTATCTGAAAAATATTGTGTAGATAAATAGTGAGTTATCAACAACTCAATAAACTGAGAACATATACTAGTATGCAAACACGAGCATTTACAGAGTTCAGAATGTAAAACAAAACACTTTTTATTTTCAGAATGTAGAGTCAAAACATGTTATCAAAAATATCAGAGTGAAAGTTCAAAAATATTTAGAATCAAAATCCATTTGGCATAGCATAACTGAACATCTTCATCTTTATCTTATCATATCAGAACAAAGACCATGTTTAACCCTCGTGGTAGGGTTGTGCAAAACCCGACAGTCAACTGAGTAGAAACAGAATGTGAATCTTCCCTTTATTATTCTTAGAGCCCTAAGTGTGTACACAAGAAAGACCACGCAGAAAATCACTTTATTTCCAAAGTTGGTGCACTGGAAACAAAAAAATTAGTACCAACTTGAAAAGAAGCACAGTTTTACACTCGTGGTAAGGTTAGAATGAAACAGAAACAGAATATCATGCTAGAGGTTTTCAGAACTCACATCATATCATATCATACTACAAAACATCTTTAGAACATAACAGAATTAGATTAAAAAATATATGATTTATACAAAAGATTTCATATTCGCTCTCTTTTGCACAGTTCAGAAATAAAATTTCAAAATAGCTCATGTCTACACCAGTAATGCAAGACAATACTTTATTCTTATACAGAATTTCATGAGTAATGCAGAATAAATAACTGACATTGTTCCAAATTTCTTTTCATAACAAAACATGCATAGTTTTAAATTGAGCTCAGTCCATTTTATTTTTATGCAAAGTCTAGTATAGGAACCCTGCTTACCTGAACTTCTTATCTATTAAGAAATTTTCCACAATAGGGTCGCATGAAAATCAATCGTCACCTATAAGATTGTCATATAAGTTCCATAAATTTTCAATTTAACAGATATTTTAATACTTATACCTGAAATGCTAAGTAACCTATTATCCTAAAAATCTAACATTCTCATAAACCTAAGATGTCAACAATTCTTGAATACATCGATTTTCACTTAATTTAATCCACTAATCGATTATATTCTACAACTATTCTCCACCCCCACTCAACTAATTTCTAACACCATAACATCATCATAATTATGATGACAATTTTTATCCCAATCCAACCGAGGTCCTCTGTAAAAATAAACCCATCTCAAATCTAAATTTCAAACTCTCATGCTTTGACTTATAACTCTGAGGGTAAAAATGTAATATCATGATATAACTGAGCACCTTTATCTTATCTTATCATGTCAGAACAAAGACCAGGTTTAACACCTGTGGTAGGGTTGTGCAAACTCTAGCGGCTAACTGAGCAGAAACAGAATATGAATTTTTCCCTTATTATTCTTGGAGCCCCGAGTGTGCACACAGGAAAGACTATGTAGAAAACCACTTTGCTTCCAAAATGGGTGTACTGGAAACAAACGTTGGTACCAACTCGAATAGAGTCCACATTTTTACATCGGTGGTAAGGTCAGAACGGAACAGACATAGAAACAAAGTCTCATGCCAGATGTGTTCAAAACTCACATCATATCATATCAGAGTATAGAACATCTTCAGAACAGAATAATATTAGATCACAAAAATATAATTTATCCACAAAATTACATATTCGCTTTCTTTTGCACAGTTCAGAAATAAAATGTCGAAATGCTCATGTCTACACCAGTCATTCTAGAAAACACTTTATTCTTATACAGAATTTCATGAGTAATGCATAACAAATAACTGAGGTTGTTCTAAATTTCTTTTCATAACAAAACACGCATAGTTTTCAAAATTGAGCTCTGTCCATTTTATTTTTATGCAAAGTCTAGTATAGGAACTCTGCTTATTTGAACTTCTTATCTATTAAGAAATTTTCCACAATAGAGCCGCACGAAAATCAATTGTCACCTATAAGATTATCACATAAGTTCCATAAATTTTCAATTTAACAGATATTTCAATACTTAAACTTGAAACACTAAGTAACCTATTATCCTAAAAATCTAATATTTTTGTAACCCTAAGATGCAACAATTTTCGAATACATCGATTTTCACTTAATTTCACCCCACTAATTGATTATATTCTACAACTATTCTCCACCCCCACTCAACTAATTTCTAACACCATAACATCATCATAATTATGATGACAATTTTTATCCCAATCCAACCGAGGTCCTTTGTAAAAATAAACCCATCTCAAATCTAAATTTCAAACTCTCATGCCTTGACTTATAACTCTGAGGGTAAAAATATAATATCATGATATAACTGAGCATCTTTATCTTATCTTATCATGTCAGAACAGAGACCAGGTTTAACACCTGTGGTAGGGTTGTGCAAACTCTAGCAGCTAACTGAGGAGAAACAGAATATGAATTTTTCCCTTATTATTCTTGGAGCCCCGAGTGTGCAGATAGGAAAGACTATGTATAAAACCACTTTGCTTCCAAAATGGGTGCACTGGCAACAAAAACGTTGGTACCAACTATAATAGAGGCCACATTTTTACATCGGTGGTAAGGTCAGAACGGAACAGACATAGAAACAAAGTCTCATGCCAGATGTGTTCACAACTCACATCATATCATATCAGAGTATAGAACATCTTCATAACAGAATTAAATTAGATCACAAAAATATAACTTATCCACGAAATTACATATTCGCTTTCTTTTGCACAATTCAGAAATAGCTCATGTCTACATCGGTCATTCTAGAAAACACTTTATTCTTATACAGAATTTCATGAGTAATGCATAACAAATAATTGAGGTTGTTCTAAATTTCTTTTCATAACAAAACATGCAAAGTTTTCAAAATTGATCTTTTTCCATTTTATTTTTATGCAAAGTCTAGTATAGGAACTCTGCTTATTTGAACTTCTTATCTATTAAGAAATTTTCCACAATAGAGCCGCATGAAAATCAATTGTCACCTATAAGATTATCACATAAGTTCCATAAATTTTCAATTTAATAGATATTTCAATACTTAAACTTGAAACGCTAAGTAACCTATTATCCTAAAAATCTAACATTTTTGTAACCCTAAGATGTCAACAATTCTCGAATATATCGATTTTCACTTAATTTCACCCATTAATTGATTAAGTTCTAAAACTATTTTCCGCCCCCACTCAACTAATTTGTAACACCATAATATCGTCATAATTATAAAGATAATGTTTTCACAATCCATTTGAGGTCCTCAGTAAAAATAAACCCATCTCAAATCTAAATTCCAAACCTCATGCCTTGACTTATAACTCAGAGGATAAAAATATAATATCATGACATAACTAAACATCTTCATCTTATCATATCATATCATAACAGATACAATGTTTGGCCCCCCATGGTAGGGTTGTGCAAATCCCGGTAGCCAACCGAGCAAAAACAAAATGTAAATCTTCTCCTTATTATTCTTGGAGCCCAAAGTGTGCACACAGGAAAGACCACGCAGAAAATCACTTTATTTCCAAATACCAATTCGAACAGAGACCACAGTTTTACACCTATGATAAGGTCAAAACTGAATAGAAACAGAAACAGAATGTCATGCCAGAGGTTTTCAGAACTCACATCATATCATATCCGAGTATAGAACATCTTCAAAATATAATTTATCTACAAAATTTTATATTCGCTTTCTTTTGCACAGTTCAGAAATAAAATATCAAAATAGTTCATGTTTACACCAGCTATGCCAGAAAATACTTTATTCTTATACAAAATTTCATGAGTAATGCAGAATAAATAACTGAGGCTGTTTCAAATTTCTTTTCATAACAAAACATGCATATTTTTCAAAATTGTGCTTAGTCCATTTTATTTTAATGCAAAATCTAGCATTGGAACCCCACTTACCTGGACTTTTTAGGTTTTCAGAAATTTTCCACAGTAGGGCTGCACGACAATCAATCGTCACCTAGAAGATTATCACATAAATTCCATAAATTTTCAATTTAAAAGATATTTCAATACTTAAACCTAAAATGCTAAATAACCTATTATCCTAAAAGTCTAACATTCTCGTAACCCCAAGATGTCAACAATTCTGGAATACATCAATTTTCACTTAATTTCACCCACTAATCGATTAAATTCTAAAACTATTCTTTGCCCCCACTCAACTAATTTCTAACATCATAATATCATCATAATTATAGAGACATTTTTTATCCCAATCCAATTGAGGTCCTCTGTAAAAATAAACGCATCTCAAATCTAAATTCCAAACCCTCATGCCTTGACTTATAACTTTGAGGGTAAAAATGTAATATCATGACCTAACCTTCCCTATCAAAATTGTAGGTAACATGCAAAAGTACCTTTCTAAAGGAAAAATTGAATCTTACTAGAAGGGAAATTGTGCTACAGAGGCGTTGCACTCCACGGGAGAGAGTTGCTCATGACAGCAGATTGGGTGATGTGGTGAAGATGTCGTCCAGCTGAATGGCTGGGTACAAGAGAGAGAGAGTGATGAGCGAGAGAACGGAAAGGGAGAGAGAGACCACAACGAAAGGGAGGAGCACACCGAGCTATGGGGGTTGTCTAAGGTAGTTCAACTATGGTGGGCAGTTGTGCTTGCGGCTATGTGGATTTTTCATAGAATGAGTGGTCACAAGGAGAATGACAGGCCGATGAAGGGAAGCTCAATGGATGATTTGAGCAAGAACTTGCTTTGTTTTTGGATGGTTAAAACAGAGGAGTATGGGGCTAAGGACATCGGGCTGGCGGCTTGTGGTGGTGTTGCCCCGTGTGTGGGTGGCTACGGCCTCGTGTGGGCTGGGTAGTGGCTACCTTAAGGTGGTGCAGCAACAACCCTAGTTTGGAGGAAGAAGATGAATATAGGGTCTAACGTGTACGTGTTCTATATATAATGGGGGTTGTTTCCATGAATATATATCTGCCTTGATCGTAGGGGTCGTGGGAATAGGAATGTGCATGGTTTGGGAAGTGCATGAGAGACCGTGCATGTGTGGTGAACGTGGTGACGACAACCAAGAACTAACCAAGGTTTGAAAATAAAACATCCACCATAATGCATGGGGCTGTATAATAGGTTTAAGGATTTTAATGAGAATGACGCTTGAGTTGTAACATTAATCCGTTTGAAATTGATAACAAACAATTAAAAAAAACAAATAAAGGGCTGGGTCCTCGTAAATAAATTAGGCTGGCTAGAACAGTCCAAAAACAATTTAGCTTACCCGTCATCTTTCTCCTGGGTCGAGTATATCATAAATACTATTGAGCCTCAACTCACATTCCAAACTGGCCTAACTCATTCCATAACTTTGTCAGGCCTAAAATCGAATAAAGTAAAATCTACTAGGTCCATAAAATATTAACTGAATCAAACCTAATTATCAAGCCCTATAAAAATCCATATTCCATCATAATAAACTTTGGGCCCGAAGCCTAATCCTAAAATCACTCGTTAAATTCCAAGTGGGCTTTATACATAATAATAAAAAATAATCGAATGCAAGTTTTGTATTGGGCCTGTTGTTACACTTTACTAACTTTGCCATTGGAGACTCCTCGGCCCCAAGACTACCCTCTCCTGGTTACCTTCTTATTTATTTTTGTAGGCCTAGTTCTGTAGACTTGAGTTGCTGAAACTTGGCCCAAAGATGTACGAAACAAGACTTTAACAAAGAGGTTGTTAAGAGATGAAGTTATCTCAAAGTTATAAAATTACAGGTTTGATATATACCATTTATTGCTTTTATCCAATGAATTAAAGGTTGGGTGGGCCAAAGGCCCAACCTGGCACCAGCCCACTGGACTTTAAAATAGGTGAATTAAAACTCGTCCACTTGTGGAATTCAGGTGGGTAGCAAACATGCTCTCCATCGCATTGTAGGCCAAGGTGTTGGGTTTTACGCTTGTTGATTTACTCGGCTCAGCTCATAATATTTTCATATCATTTATCATCTCATCATTTTTTCATATCATTTATCATTACATCATCTTTTCATATCATCATCATCTCACCATTCATCATCTCATCATCTTTTCAAACCAGCATGAACTTATCACATCCTCATCTTCATGACTGTCATGATCCATCTCTTTACATCCTCATCTATCATCACGATCTCATCGCATCATCATACATCCTCATTTAGCATCATGATCTCATCGAAATCATCATTGCATCATCTTTTCATATCATCATCATCATCATCATCATCATCATTAATTTTGAGATCATCCTCATTAGTTTCATTATTGTTATCATTATTGATATTTGTTGATGTATACTATTATTTCTTTAATTTATTTTGAATATTTGCAAAAGATTTTGTGATGACAGATTGCTAAGAGATAAAGGTATATCGAAGTTATAAAATTACAGGTTTGATACACCATTTATTGCTTTTATGCAATAGATGTCTATTTTTATAACATTAAGATAAGTATTGTAAAAATATTTGTATTTTTTTTCGCATTCTCTATTACTACCATTATTGGTGGTTTACCTTGCAAAAATCATATATACTTAATCATCTTTTCATATCATTTATCATTACATAATATTTTCATATCATCATGATCTCATTACATTATCTTCATAGCCATCACGATTCATCTCTTTACATCACCATACTCATCATCAGCTCACCATTTATCATCTTATCATCTTTTCATACCATCAAAATCTCATCTTCATTACTATCATGATTCATCTCGTTATTGTCCCCCGGACCTACTCTCGATCTTTTAGTAGGCCAAGATGTTGGGTCACCGTTACCAATTTGCGGGGCTTAGCTTATCATTTATCATCTCATCATCTTTTCATATCATCATGATCTCGTCACATCAACTTCATGATCATCACAATTCTCCTTATTACATCATTATCCATACTCATCATCATCTCACCATTTATCATCTCATATTTTTTTCATATCATCATAATCTCATCACATCTTCATCTTCATGACTCACGATTCATCTTGTTACATCATTATATAATCATCATACCATCATCTTTGAATATTATCATCATCTTTTCATATAATTATTATTAAGATTAACATCATTAGTTTCATTTTTATCATTATAATGTCTTTATAAATAAAACTTGAGTGTTTAGAAAAAGTTGTAGTATATAAGATTACAATGAAGTTGGATTAATGCACAAAATGAATTCTTCAATGTTTCTCAAAGTTTGACAATGATATTTGTGCATTATTTTTATTTGTGAGAGAAACCATATTCATTTTTAGTTCCTTTTTATATATATATATTGTTGTTGTATTTTATTATTTTCCTTAATTTATTTTTACTGTTTGCATGAGATTTGTGATGACTGGTTGTTAAGAGATGAAATTATCTTGAAGTTATAAAATTATTGGTTTGATGTACTATTTATTGCTTTTATCCAATAGATCACTATTTTTATAAAATTAAGATGAGTATTGTAAAATATTTGTATTGTTATTTGCATTCTCTATTTTTACCATTATTGGTGGTTTATGTTGCTAACATCATATATACATAAAGAGAATCGCTTTTAAGCGGTTTGGCTGATTATTAGTGAAAAACAGTCATTTCGGCAAAACCAGAAATGCATTCTCTATTTTTACCATTATTGGTGGTTTATGTTGCTAACATCATATATACATAAAGAGAATCGCTTTTAAGCGGTTTGGCTGATTATTAGTGAAAAACCAGAAATGCACATCCCTTTCGTCGAAACTCATCTCACCGAGACTGTACATCCCTTTCGTTGGATCTCTTTCCTTTCGAAGAAGATGGGATCGATTTGAGAGCTAAAGAGTTCATCGCTAAATTCCATGTGTAGATGAAACTGCAAAGACA
This sequence comes from Pterocarya stenoptera, assembly GCA_003123785.1. Classification (NCBI taxonomy): domain Eukaryota; kingdom Viridiplantae; phylum Streptophyta; class Magnoliopsida; order Fagales; family Juglandaceae; genus Pterocarya; species Pterocarya stenoptera. The sequence continues at coordinate 75,419 of QEOT01006508.1, forward strand.
TATTTCGTATTTGCAGTACAAAGAGATGCAAAATAGTTAATCAACAACCAAAAAAAAAATGTCACAAATTAATCACACGGTTCATCATGAAGAATTTACTTCATTTGTGCAGAATAAAGTTTTACTTCCATTCTTGCTACAGGAATTTGCAATTTTTTTTTTTTAAATTTTATTTAAGGATATTCACTCAAAGAGATCATCACATTGAGGCCGTTTTGTAACCAAGTATCAGCAAGCTTTCATCACTAAGGATTGAATGTTTACAGATTTATAAATAAGTAGCAGAGTTCAATTCATAGACCAAGTTTGCTTTTGATGTGATTTTTCTTTTAATCTTCGAGAAGAATTAACCAACGAGAATCAAACGGAAAGTGATCCCAAATGAAATAGAATTCCAGCAAGCGGCTTCTGTCAGAAACAAATTTCATATATGAGAGAACCCTGATTAATGCACAGGATAATTTTTTGCAATTACCCAAACAAGCCCCAACGTTTTGAATTAAACATTCGAGCCCTACTATCCAAAACAAGAAATTATACGATAATTATGTTTAGAATTGGTAAAAGCTCAACTATCATTGACATGGTACAGCAGAAAAGCTTCATGGGTCTTTCCATCTCCTTGCCGCGGTGGCTTTGTCGGGTTCCATTTTCGTTGGCACCATCGAGAGAGGGATCGCACAGGCGAAGGCTTCGAATTGCACAAGAATGAGGGAGGACTGAAGAGTTTTAGGGGGCAAACACAGGTTTGGCTGATTCATGTAATCGGGCGAGACATGGCTAAAGATTAGTAAAGATGAATTGCATACATGTCAGAAGATTATTGGTGGGCTGTTTTTAGAACGTTATCAGTCGAACCGATCAGAAGGTTTTCTCATACATAAACTATGTTGTCTCTTATTTGTGATATGAGAGATAGGCTAAATAATTAGAGAGAAATTGGCACAAGAGCTTTTACTATCATTTTTCAAAGCATACGCTCTTCACTAGAGTTGCTACATGCGCTTGCCCTCATGTGTTGGTGCCACCACCGGCAAACCACCCCGCTTAACACCACATTTTTTTTTACAAAAAAGGTCCAATACAAATCCAAAAAAAAAAATCCCAACAAACTTACAGATCAAAACAAACAAACTTACATATCATAAAAATATCATAAATCCAACAATAAACAGAAACAAACTCACAAAATTAAAGATAAAACAAAAAAATAAATGAAGCCAACTAATAATCATGTACAGACGTACAAGCCATTGCCTTGGTCATGTGTCACAAATCTTTATAGATATGTTGCTAGATCATTATGGTCCATGGTCATCATAGTGGATCATTAAACTTGAAGACCTGTCACTTATAGTCACAGTTGTGGGTCTCTAACTTACAGACCCACGACGAAGAGCATGGTATTGAGTTGTAGAGACCCACAGCTTGTGGTCTTACCGTTGTAGACTGCGGATTGGCCATGAGTACCCACAATAATGGAGAGAACTCAGAAGCTAGTTTAAATGAGGAGGAGAAAAGGGAAAAGTGTTGTTAAACGAGAGGGGGATGGCCGCTAGGAAGAAGAGAAATGACAGGAAAGAGAGAAAAAAAAAGTGGTATTTATATTTAGGGTTTTGTTTTTTTAATATATATGATATTATGATTTATATTATTATTTTTATATATTTAAATATTAAATATTTAAAATTTTAAAATTTTAAAATAAGTATTGTAAAATATTTCTATTGTTATTTGCATTATCTGTTATTATAATTATTGGTGGTTTACCCTACTAACCACAATTCTACATAGATTCATTTCCCTTTTACACTTTTTTGCAAATGAGAGAGGCTAAATAACTATTTTTTAACTTTTTGCAATGGAAGCACTTGAGATAGGGCGAAAACCTTTTACTAGACACAATAAAAACAATATGATTATGTTTTTCTTTGTTACTGCACAAAAAGTAGGGAGAGAAATAGGTATAAGGGCTTTTACCATCATTTTGGAAAAGCCTCCCATCCCCTTTCGGCGTGCTACCCTCACCCCTCAGAAGTGTGGCCTCGGGCTCCACCACCTAGTTTGGACCCAAAGGTGGGGGAGGGTTGAGTTGAGCCGCATCGCCCCCAATCAATAGGTGCCCCTGTTCTAATGCTAAGAGCGGATTGGCACCACCACCATTGGGGCACCTTTTCTAACACCAAATGCTTTTCAAAAAAGTCCAAAGAATTTGCATAAAGCAAAGTTACAGATCTTACAAATCCAAACAAAAGTCGAAACAAATTTATAGATCAAACTAAACAAACTTACAGATCAAAAAAATCTTACAAACCTAACAAGAAAACCAAATCAATTTTTACAAACTTCCATATAAACAAAACCAAGTAATAATTGCACAAAATTGTGAAGATCTATGCATAGATCCACAGGCCACAAATGCGGTTAGGGGTCATAAAGAGATTTGTGGGTAGATCTTTATGGCCCATGGTTGTCATGGTTTGCAATTGTGCGTCAATAAACTTGCAGACTAATCATCCATGGTCGTAGCCATGGAACTCTAACTTATAGATCCACAGCATCAATCATGGTCTTTGGTCATAGAGACTCACGGCTTGGGTGTTACCATCGTACATTGCAGGTTGGCCATGAGTTATGACCCACAACAACATAGAGAACTTTGAAATTGGCGTAAAGAAGGAGGAGAAGAAGATGGGAAAGAGGGAGGAGAATAGAAAGGAGAGAGAAAAAGATGGCGGTGGCTACAGAGGCATGAAAGCCTGAAAGGAAGGGGGAGAAGGGAGGACGGTGGGTGAGAAGAAGAGAAACAAGAGGAGAGAGAAAAAATTATATTTATTGTGATGGTTTTGTTTTTTCAATATATGATATTATGAATATATATATTTAACATATTGAGGGTCGAGTGGACTAAAGCCCTTCCCCCCATGGTATGCGGGCAGAGCCCTCCCCCCCTCTCCCCGCTCACCCTAGGCAAGTTGGACTGAAGGGTCAGGTACGTTGGATGTAGGGGCCCGCCCAGTAGCCTTACTCTCCATCCCATAGTAGGCCAAGGTGTCAGGTCACACATATCGCTTTGCCCTATTTAGCTTATGATTTATCATCTCATCATTTTCATATCATTTATTATCTCATCATCTTTTCATGTCACCATCCTCTCATCAAATAAAAATAAATAAACAAACTTACAAATTTATAGATCACACCAAAATAAATCTCACAAATAAAAAAAATAAAAACAAACTTAAAAATTTATAGATCACACCACAAAACTAAAAAAAATCCAAGTAATAGCACTGATCTGTGAAGATCTATACATAGACACAGTCATGGGTCATAAAGAAACAAAACAAAACCACAAACGTGGACATGGCTCATAAAGAGGTTTGTGTATAGATCTTCAGAGGTTCTTGGGTATTGCTATGGCCCATGGTCGCGACTGTGGGTCATTAAACTCGCAGTCTCGTCATAAAGAGATTTATTTATAGCTGCGAGCAAGGTCTTGGGTCGTACAGACCCACAGCCAAATCCTAGCATCATATACTATGGCTTGGCCGTGAGTTGTGACCCATGACAATGGAGAGAACTAAGAAGTTGGCTTAGTGGAGGAGGAGGAGAAAAGAAAGGCGAGAGAAGAAAGGATGGTGGCCATTGAGGTGTGAAAGCCTGAAAGGTAGGCGAAAAGAGAAGAGGGAGAAGTGAATAGAAGAGAAAAGGAAGGAAGGACGGCGGCTGGGAATGAGAGAAATGAGAGGAGAGAGAGAGAGAGAGAGAGAGAGTGGTTTTTATAGTAAGAGTTTTGTTTTGTTTTTAATGAAAAATTATATTCATCAGCCCTGCATCACATACCAACTTTTATTTTTTATTTTATTTTATTTTTTCCCTCAACAGGTATGTAGTGTAGGGCTGCTAAGTAGAAAAATTATTTTCCTAATATATATGATACTTTGATTTAATTATCATATATATATATATATTTATTGGGCCCGACGAAAGGGTGAAACAAGGGCTGGCCCAAGGCCCAGCCCGGTGCCTGCCCCTTGCGATTTCAAACGTGCGGATTAAAGTCTATTCGCCAAAAGTATGCAGGTGGAGGACCCCGCCTGCCCTTGGGGGGCCGGACGGATGGGTCGAACGGGGCACGCCCAACAACCTTATTCTCCATTAGATAGTTGGCAAAGTTGTTGTGTCACCGATACCGCTTTGCCCAGCTTAGCGTATAATTTGTCATCTTAACATCTTTTCATATCATCATGATTCATCTCGTTATATCATTATCATTTTCATATCATTATCATCAAGACCATCCTCATTAGTTTCATCAAATTGTCATCGATCATTGTCATTTTTTTATTCTTTTATTAATAGGATAACACTTAGACATTGTAGTCTTAATAATGCCCATAAAAATGAAACTTGAGTGTTTAGAAAATGTAGTAGTATATAGGATGAGAATGAAGTTAGATGAATGCACAAATGAATTTGTCTCAAGATTTGACAATGATATTTGTGCATTGTTTTAATTTGTTAGAGATACCTTTTTCATTTTTTATGTTTTCTTTTAGTGATTTTTTTTTTGTGTATTATTTTTTTTGTTAATTTATTCATAATGTTTGCAAAAGATTTTTTGTTGACTGGTTGTTAAGAGATAAAGTTATCTTGAAGTTGTCAAGAAATGACAAGTTTGATCTACTCTTTATTCATTTTATCAAATTGATATATATATTTCAAAAAACTAAAATAATTATTGTAAAATAAGTATTGTTATTTGCATTCTCTATTATTATCATTATTGGTGGTTTACCTTGCTAACCACAAGTATATATTGACTAATTTCCCTCTTACATTTTTGTGTAGATGAGAGAGACTAAATACTTGCCTTCTAACTTTTTGCAATGTAAGCACTTGACAAAGTGCAAAAACCTTCTACTTTACACACTAAAAACAATATGATTATGTTTTTTTGTTTGTTATTGCTAGAAAATTGCACAAACTTACAGGTCTTACAAATCCAGAAAAAATAAATAATAAAAAAAAACTTACAAATCAAACCAAAACCAACATACAAATGAGAGAAATGTCCCAAATCCAACCAAAAGCTAAAACTAACTTTCAAAATTACATACCAAACCAAATAAATAAACAAAATAAAGTAATAATCGCAGAGATTTGTGAAGATCTATGCACAGACCCATGGGCCACGACCACAGTCATGGATCAAAAAGAAATGTAACGCCCGTTCTCGTGGTGGGAGTCTTAGAAAATAGTTTTTAAGAAAATGAGACGAGAATTACTAATCATTTTAAAACTTTTTCTCTTTCCTTCCCAGTATATGAAAGATTCTAAATTTAAAACTAAAATCTTATCTATAAATATAAGAGAAGGTTTTGCAACGAAAATTATTAAGTTTAAATAAAAAGTCATTTTACAAAAATACTCTTTCATACTTTACATAAAACTTGTCTAGGCTTCAGTCACTTTTCCTTTGGGTCATGTCTGTCCCGACTCTTCGTCCTCATGTTGTCCTTGAGAGGGGGAGGGACATACATAAAAACTAAAGTGAGTTAAATACTCAGTAAATATTACTTCATACAGTTCAAATATACTAACATAAGTTTTCATGCATGCATTCATCATTCATCATACATATTTTACATAAGCATTCATTCCATTTAAAACATTACAAGGTGGATTTTTTTTTTCTTTTTTTTTTTTAAAAGGATTTCATTTCTTAAAATGTTTCCCACACCTTGTACTTTCATTCATAAAGAAACTAAGTATACATGCATTCATTCATTCTTTCTTTTCACTTTCATTTGGCCGGTACACACTATTACATCCCATGTGTTAGGGTTAGCAGTCTTCTTTGGACCCGGATTTTGCCCGTGGCTATAGGTTGGGAATCTCTTTCAGTCAGAGGATAGCACTGGGTGCACCGCCAGTACTACTTACCCAGCATTGCAATCTACCCAGTCCTTTGGTACCATCATTCATTCAGTCATGTCCGTTAAGTATTTTCATACATTAAAATATTCATTCATTTCAGTCCTTTCCTTTTCATTCATTCAGTTCTTTCAATTCTTTTTCTTTTCAGTTAACAGTCCATTCATTTTATAAACATTATTTAAAAGAATAAACTTGAACCTCAACATTTAAAATATCATTTAAAAGCATAAGCATAAGCATCGTCATAAACATCAGTTCATGGCATCATTTAAAATCGTTTCATAGCCTCGTTTAAAATCTTTTTCATAGCGTAAGTTAAAAATACACTTTCATTGCGTCACGTTAAATATCATTTAAAAGCAGTAGGCATAAACCTTAACATTTCATTTCAACATTCATTCCTTCCAGTCCTTTCATTTTCATTCAATTCAGTCATCAGCCCATTCATTTCAAAAACATCATTTAAAAGCATGAGATTAAACATCCTCATAAACATCATTTCATGGCACCATTAAAAACTCAGCCCATGGCACCATTTAAAACTCAGTTCTTAGTGTCACTTAAAAACACTTTAATCACATCATTTAAAACATCATTCAAAACATCATTTAAAACGTCATAAACCTCAACATTTCATTTCATTAAAAATACATACAATATATACTACATATAATATCCATTCACATGCATACAATTATTACTTTGGATGCATAAATAGGGGCTACCAAGGAAGGCCTTTACATACATATATCTTTAAACATTATACTTAGAATACTTTCAAAAAACATCATTGAATTCATTTCATGAAGCATCTTAAAGAAAACATCTCATTTTCATATCATATCATTTAGAAAACTCTATAAAAGTATGAACATAATACTTACTTGGACTCCATGCCATATTCATTTCATGCAGTCCATTCATGTGCGTGTCAAATGGCAACCTACATGCATACATAACTTCACATCATTCTCTCTTCAAGTGTATAAGTAACTAAACTTAGAAACACAAACTACACTTTACTTGGACTTTCCTTACTTAGACATACTCTTCCTTCTATTCCTATCTTCTATGTTTTCCTTTATCACGTTTCCTCTTTCTGGGAACCTCTTGAGGTCACCTTTTCAAAACTACTTCGAGTGCTTATCCTTAAAGTGAACCTCCATGATTCATCTTAAAGTTAAGACACACTAACACTTCTTCACATGCTTCCTACCAAACCATTCCATCCTAATGTATAAATTAGACCAAACAAATTATACAACCCTATCCTAGTCAATACACACGTCACTTCTTTCCTTCTCGTAGCCTAACCTACACTTCATCCTCATTCTCGACAATGCATACCATACAACTTTAAGCTAGCTCGAAGGCTTAAATGTTGTGTATTTATGCTTAAGATAGATTAACTATTACATATGGTAAATCTTTCCGACACGTGTCTAATCAATTACACATGTACCCTACCCCTTTTATCATCTAAGAGCAACATATAATCCATTGAACACCCACTTGTATAAATAAGCTACATACTCCGATACTAACCTTCACTTAAACTCAACTAGCATGACCCTTGATGTTACCCATCCAACTTCACAGTTCATCCCAACACTTAACACGACAGAACCACATTCACAACTACACCTCCCATCACATCACGTAGCTCGAAACTACTTCCCAAATACACCGTTATCCATCACTTCACCTGACATCCCGCCACTTCACTTCTGCACAATTTCCTCACTCATCAAGTGCAAGACTCCACATGCATTCCCTGTCACTTTATGGCATCCCATCATACTCCTCTACGTCACCATTACACCACTCCATCACTTCACACATACTCCTAGCCACAACACTACTACACAGTGATGCTCGTCACTTCTGACCTACACAGTCACATCACACCTACTCTGAGACATTGCTGCACAATTCCCGACACTTCACAACAAACTCCACACTACATCACAACCCATCACTTCACATAACACAGTCCACAACACGACACAACCTCCCAAACCACCACAACTACTCTGTTCACATAATCCAATACAGCAACCTCCACAACAATATCCAACTCCACAAAAATTAAATTAACTAGGAAAATGAAGAGGGTTTATACCATGGGTCGGGATGACTTGTTGCATTGCTCGCTATCTGGCAAGGCCCCGTGGTGTTGGAAGCCACTAGCTTGGGCGATGATCATTCTGTTGTGGTCTCTACCGTGACCTTGAAATGGGCTATTCTGGAGGGGCTCGACCTAGGGTTTTTTGGCTAGATCTAGGGTTTGGTGGTTAGATCTAGGTTGTAGAGGGTGGCCAACACAGTGAGGAGTTCGTGGGTGGCGGTGGAAAGGCCATAGGTGGCGGCTAAGGTCGCATATGGTGGTTGTTTGGGTTGTTTTGGAGGCAGCTTGGCTCATGGCAAGATGGATCTTAAAGGGGTGATCATGAGTGGTGCGTGGTCGTTGTGGATTGCAAAACAGAGTAAGGGAGAGGGAGGGCTCGACTGGGCATGGAGGAGCAGGGGAGGCTCCAGAGGAATGTTGGTGACGTCACGGTGGTTGGTGGTGGCACATGGCGCCCCTAGTGGCGGTAGATCTAAAGATCCCGAGAGAGAGAGAGAGGGAGCTATGGAGAAGAGAGAGAGGAGGCCTTGGGTTGAGCTAGGCAGGGCAGAAGGCATTAGCGAAGGGGCTAGTGGCATCGCAACATGGTGCAGTGGTGCATGGCGGTGGATCTGGGCAGAGATAGTGGGAAACCCGAAACAGAGAGGGGAGAACTCGAGAGAGCTGTTGACATCAGTTGGGGAGCTCGGTTTGGCGTGAGGTGACGATAGAGTTTGCTAAACATTTTTAAGAGAATAAAACGATCTAATTAAATAGAGTTTTTAACATAGAATGAAATAATGAATACTAAATAATACTCTTAAAGAACTAAAATTATTTAAATAAAATGATTCGCTAAAACTATATTATTTTCGGGGCTTCACAATATAAAGAGGTTTATTTCAAAATTAGGCTTGGTTCAATAATACTAAAATACCCCTCTTAAAATAATTTTAGACATTTAAAATATTTCAAAGGCTTTAAAACACTAGGCTTCATTTAAAAATCATCAGCAATATTTAAAAACAATGATTTAGGATTTAAAATGCAAATGCAAGACTCGTGACCAACTGAAAGAAAAAGGAGTGGTTCATCACAAGATATGTGCACAGATCTTCAAAGATTTGTGGATAGATCGTTATGGCTCATGGTTGCGACTGTGGGTCATTAAACTTGCAGACCCGTCACCCATGGTTGTAGTTGTCGGTCTCTAACTTTCATATCCTTGGCAGTGATCGTGGTCTAGGGTAGTAGAGACCCATAGCCAAGCCGTGGTCTTACCATCATAGATAGGGGCTTGGAAGTCACTTGTGACCCACGACAATGGAGAGAACTTAGAAGTTGGCTTAGGGGAAGAGAAGAAGAGGAGAAGTGGGAGGAGAAGAGAAAGGAGAGAGAAGAGAGGTTGGGGGCCATTGTGGCTTGAAAGCTTGAGTTGAAGGGGAAAAGAGAAGAGGAGAGGAGAAAGGGATGGGAGGACAATGGCTTGGATGAGAGAAATCAGAGGAGAGAGAAAATGCCATTTTTATTGTTAGGGTCTTGGTTTTGATAATATATATGTTGTGATTTATGTAATTATATATATATTTCATGCTTGGTGGGAAGGGTGAAACCGGGGTGGCCCAAGGCCTAGCTCGGCACCTGCTACTTGGGCTTTCAAACGGGGGTGGATTAAAGCATGTCCACCCATCGTATGTGGATGGAGACCTGTTGTAACATACGATCTTAATTATAATAATAATTATTATTATTATTATTACTGCTACTACTACTACTAATGTTATTATCTTTTTAAATCCATTTTAAAAAAGTTTGATTTTATTTGAGGATTTTTCCACCCCCCTCTTCATGCCCTATTTTCTCTTGGAATTATTTGTTTCCCTGTCCGAAAACTTGTTAAAATTATAACCATGATTTTAGAAGCATTAAACCAAGACCACAATTTTCACATATTTATTCTCTCGGTTCCCCACAATTTTCCTTCACCAAAAGATACTCCTGTAGCCATAACCCTCCCAATGCGAGAACCCAATTTTTCCTCTACACAGCAAGCCGAGACAACATTTCCTCCAAAGCAAGACAACCACCTCGCCGAAGACCATCACAGAACCAACCACGGAGGACGACGACACAAGTCTTCCTTCCCTTCACGACATCATTGATCATATGTTGTTCCTCTAGTATTTTCCTACTAGCAGTGACTCATTTTGTAACGCTTTTGTCGACCATCGCATGGTGAGCAGAAAAACCACTCATATTGCTCAGACCTCACTGGTTAGGCACCCCTTGCCACCTCGCCCCATTTCAATAAGGCTACACCGATATCCCCTCCTCTTTTTCCTTCCGTTAAGATTCTTGGTGGAAGGGGCTTAATACCACTCCAAGCCATATTGGGCCCCTTCACGGGCTTGGGTTGCAACTCAAGCTAATAACCCACTCCCCTAAAAACCCAATCCATCCCAACCATTGAAGGGATAATCGATTGAAGAATATCCTGGACAAGAAGAGCTATCCAATCATTTTGATTTGATTATACTGTCCATTCTGAGACTTGAATTTCAAATAACAGATAAGCCCGCTATCACATGGTAACAGAAATCTCATAGAGTCTATATATACATATCCCCTAGGTATGTAAAGAGCATTTGATTCATTTATCTAAAAAAGGAAATTCTTATTGTGATAATTGGCTTAGGCATCAGAGGCATTCCCTAGAACCCCCAAGCCACACAACTCTTTGCTTGCAGCTGATCGTGTGTGTGAAGCTGTGAAACACAACCATAAGAGTTGGTGCCGTTGTGGGATATCTTTATTTGTTCTACAACCAGTGTGTTTTTCACATGCCCATCACCACTCGACCTCAGGCAACTAGAGACCAGGAAGTGACATCGCAAAACATGGAGGGAAGGCTCACGGAAATGGAGGGAATAGTAAAAACGCTCATTGCTGAAGTAGACTCACTACGGAAGGAGAACAAGACCCTTAAGGAATAAAACGAGTTGTCAAGAGAGGACACAATGCCCAGCCAGGCCAACAGGGTCGAGATTGAATCACATAGAGCAGGAGCTGGCCAACCTCTTCAAGAAAATGAGGAAACGAGAAAGCTACACTATGACTTTCGCAGTTTGATGAACAAATACAAAGAGATGGCCAAGAAAATAGGAATGACTTCTTCGGATGATCAATTACTAACTAGCACTAATCTGTTGTACAGCGCAAAAATCATGTTAGTACCCTTGCCATTGAAATTCAAAGTCCCAGCAATGGACATGTACTATGGATCTAAGGACCTAGTGGAGCACTTTGAAACCTTCAAGGCCCACATGACACTCCACGGATTCCGAGAGAAATCGCATGTAGGGCATTCCCTTTAACTTTGAAGGGAATGGCTCGAGGGTGGTTTGGAGCATTGTAGCCAGGGTCCATCGAAAGCTTCGAAGAATTGGGCAGGCAATTTTTAACCCAATTTATGGCTAGTCGGAGGTAGAGAAGGCCAACCAGTGTACTTACTAACTGTGAAACAAAGGGAATAGGAGAACCAGCAGGCATATCTGGCATGGTTCAATAAGGAGAGAATGACAACTAATGATCAAGATGAAAAAATTATGTTGGTTGCTTTGCTTGGGGGAATTTGGCTGAGACGTCCCTTTATGGCCGAGTTGGCAAGGAAGACCCCTTCCACCTTGCAAGAATTTATGGACAGGGTAGATGATTTCATCAATGTTGAAGATACCCTGATTGCTTTGACCACCAGACCGAAGAAGAGGGAAGAACGAGTGCCCAAAGGGAGTTTAAAAAAGGAGCGAGATGGAAGGTCAAGATCAAAGAGGAACCCACATGAAGGAAGACAAGACGCCCGCACGAGCAATCATGTGCATTATTCTAGTGTGCATATGTAAGACAAAATAAAAGAAGCCGGGCATGGCAAAGAACAGGGGTGAGGGTGATAGACCCAGAAGTATTGCACCTACCATAATACGAGCAGCCACATAACTGAAGACTGTTCCACATTGAAACAAAAGATTGAGGAGATGAGAGGAAACGACGAGCTAGAACTGATTGTNGAAGGAACCCACCTATGGGTGAGATACGTACGATTGGTGGAGGACATGCCGGGGGTGGCCCCACTTCCTCCAAGAGGAAAGCGTATGCTAGGCGGAATAGATACGAGGAAGTCTACAGCATAGGGAGACTTGCAAAGCAACCACGAGTGCAAGTTTCACCAACTATCTCTTTTGACGATGATGATTGTCAAGGAGTATTCTACCCGCATGATAATGCGTTAGTAGTAACAATGCTGGTAGCAAATTTCACCACACAAAAAATATTGAATGAAAATGGGAGTTCTGCAGATGTCTTATTTTGGGACACATTCACAAGAATGAGAATTAATGTAGACCAGCTACGCCCGACACAAACTACTTTGAAAGGATTTACTGAGGAAGCAGTACCACCCATGGGGTCTATCACATTATCGGTGTCAGTAGGGACAGATCCCCACCTTGCTACTACCATGACAGAATTCCTGGTGGTAAGAACTCGATCAGCATATAATGCTATCATTGACCGACCTACGTTGAATGCTTTAAAGGAGATCACCTCCACATACCATATGAAAATGAAATTTCCTACAAGAATGGGAATTGGTGAGGTATGCAATGAACACGTGCTTGCCCGAGAATGCTATGTCCAAGAACTCAAGCAAGGGGAACGAGAAGCAGAAATGGTCGAGACACTGGGTGATATCGCGACTCTCCCACCACCATCTAAACTTTTCATGACGGAAGCCGAAACAAGAGATGAAGACACTTTAAGAGAAGGGGAGGCAGACGAGCCTTTGGAGCTTATCAATACTGATTCATCTCAACCGGAGAGCTGTGTAAAGATCGGGACCAGAATGATGGGTGATGAAAGTCGGCTACTACAACAAATCCTCCTTGAACACAAGGATGTTTTTGCATAGAGTCATAAAGACAAGTCGAGAATCGATATGGAGGTGATAGAGCACAAATTGAATGTCAGTTTGAGCGCTTGAGCTGTCAGATAGAAGAAAAGCAGCTATGTGTGTGGACTTCATAGATCTTAACAGGGCCTGCCCGAAGGATAATTTTCCTCGCACATAGACTTGATAGTCGACGCTACAGTAGGACACAAGGTGTTGAGTTTCATGGACACCTACTAAGGATATAATCAAATTTGGATGAGTCAGGTTGACCAAGAAAAAATGGCTTTCATAATTGATCGAGGGTTATACTGCTACCAGGTCATGCCTTTCGACTTGAAGAATGCGGAGGTGACATACCAAAGATTCGTAAACAAGATGTTCAAACATCAAATAGGCTGAAATTCGGAAGTATTTGTTGATGATCTATTGGTGAAGAGCACGAAGTTCAGACAACATATGGAAGAATCTAAGGAAAGCCTTTGGCATGCTGCACCAATATAGGATGGAACTTAACCCAAGTAAGTGCACATTCAGAGTACAATTAAGCAAGTTCCTGGGGTTCATAGTCTTAGAGAGGGGCATCGAAGAAATCTTGAGAAGGTGAGGGCAATCATTGAGATGAAGTCGCCCATAAACCTAAACAAAGTTCAAAAGTAGGCAGGGAGAATAGTGACGCTTAACAGGTTTGTGTCTAGATCAACATATAGGTGTCTCCCTCTCTTACAAGTCCTAAAAAAAGCTCAAGGGTGGCACTCTAAATGTGAGGAGGAATTTTCACAGCTCAAGTAATACTTGGCGCACCCATAGCTGCTTAGCCAGACTAAGCAAGGAGAGTCGTTGTCACTGTACTTAGCAGCAACCCCAGATGTTGTATCTGCTACGTTGGTAAGGGAGGAAGGGAAAGAGCATAGACTTGTATATTATGTAAGCCGAGCCTTAAGAGGAGCTGAGACAAGGTATCCGAAGATAGAATTAATTGCTTTCGTTGTAGTGATGGTTGTGCAACGTTTGCGCCCCTATTTTCAAGCCCACCCAATAAAAGTTGTTACCTCATCGCCCTTATGGAAGGTGCTACAATGGCTCGACACCTTGAGCTGGTTGGCTAAATGGTCCATCGAGCTGAGCTAGTATGATATTAGTTATGTTCCCAAAACTGCCGTCAAAGAACAAGTCCTAGCTAATTTTGTAGTGGAATTCATGAGTTTCCAATAAGAGATGCCCAAGACTCCAGAGAAAATGTTGTGGCAGGTGTATGTCAATAGGTCATCTTGCAGAATAGGAGGTGGCATAGGCATGCACATAGTAACGAGCGACGAGACCGAGTTAAATCATGCAGTACGGCTGAATTTCAAGGTAATAAATAATGAGGCTGAATACGAAGGAGTGCTCATGGGGTTGGCTGTAGTGGAGAATTCAAGCGGGAAAGAAGTCAAAATGAGATGGGATTCGCAAGTCTTGGTTGACCAAATCACAGGAGAGTATTTGGTGAAAGGTCCAAAACTGATCAAGTACCTACATCAAGTCTAAGAAGGGTGCAATCGCCTTCAATACTTTCGAATTGAGCAAATCCCTCGAGTTGGTTACTTGAAGGCCGATCGATTAGTATGAGCAACCTCAACAAAGCAGGAAGAACTTTACCATGGGAGGTCCCAATGCGAACTGTTGACATGACGACCGTTGGAAATGAAGTATTGGAGATAGGAGGTAGCGCGCTGGAGTGGGCGGATAACATAATCAAATAACAAGAGACCTTCCTACCTCCTGCAAGGAAGCAAGGAAAGTTAGAAATAGGGCAGTTTGGTTCACCATGGTAGACGGGAGGTTATATAAGCGAGGCTTTTCGGCCCAATTGCTGAGGTGCATATCAAAAGAAGAGGCCGAATACAGCATGAAAAATGTGCATGAAGGAGTGTGTGGAAACCACTTAAGAGGGAGATCCCTTGCGGTGAAGATCAAGAGGGCATGGTACTATTGGATAAACGCCCTAAGGGATGTGAAAGAGTTCGTAAAAAGATGCGTTCAATTTCAACTACACGTGCCAATCCTGAACACCCCTCCCGAAGAATTGAGATCGATAATCTCCCCTTGGCCATTCACTCAATGGGGTATAGACCTGGTCGGCCCTATGCCCACAAGCAAATGAGGAACTAAATTCATCGTTGTTGTTGTCGATTATTTTACCAAATGGGTGGAAGTTGAGGCAATGGCTACAGTGGCCACCCAGAATGTGATGAGGTTTCTATGGAAGACTATAATATGTAGGTTTGGGGTTCCACAAAGCATTATCTAAAACAACAGTAAACAATTTGACACAAAGCATTATCATAAATGTTGTACCAAACTTGGGATCAAGGTCAAATACTCCTCCCTAGGACACCCGCAAGCAAATGGGCAAGTTAAGGCAACCAACAAGACCATTGTTAGACTATTGAAGAAGAAAGTAAGCGAGCATGGGTGGATGAGCTCCTAGGGATTTGTTGGCGTGCAGGACAATGACAAAACTTCGACCGGTGAAACACCTTTTGCTTTAGCATATGGGAGGGAAGCAATGATACCATTTGAGGTGGGGTTGCCAAGTCATGAAAGGGAAAGCTTCGAGCTTGAAACGAATAACAAGAAACTATAAGAAAATCTGGACCTCTTGGAAGAAGTGAGGATAGATGCCAAAGTAAGAGTGGCAGCCCACAAAAGGAAGACAGAGCAATACTTTAACAAAAGAGTAAGACTGAGATTCTTCAAAGTGGGTGACTTGGTCCTAAAAGAAACCGGAGTAACTACTACAGAAGAAGGAAAGCTAGGACCCCGATGGGAAAGGTCATACGTCGTGATAGCTAGCTATCGCTCGGGAGCATATCATCTCAAAGATGTTGCCGGCCATGAACTACCTCACCCCTGGAATGCCGAGCACCTAAAAAGATACTACGTTTAACCCAGGGTGTATTACATTCAGTACAATGACTTGAAAGCATGTGAACATTGTGTTGCTGTCGTTATGTTGGTTAAATTTGCATATTTATGCCAGTTAGTTTTGCATATTCATGTCAGTTAATTTTGCATATTTGGTGGCATCCTCCCGCTACAACACTCAGCCATCACCAGAGTTGCGCAGTCAAGGCTACCTCCCGCCACACTCTTATTGCCAAGGTTACGCAGTGAAGGCATCCTCCCGCTACACCACTCGCCAATCGCCAGAGTTGCGTAGTAGAGGCTACCTCCCGCCACACTCTTATTGCCAAGGTTATGTGGTGGAGGCATGATCCCGCTACACCACTCGCCAATCGCCAGAGTTGCATGGTCGAGGCTACCTCCCGCCACACTCTTATCGCCAAGGTTACGCGGTGAAGGCATCCTCTCGCTACACCACTCGCCAATTGCCAGAGTTGCATAGTCGAGGTTACCTTCCGCCACACTCTTATCGCCAAGGTTACTCAATGGAGGCATCCTCCAGCTACACCACTCACCAGTTGCGTGGTCGGGGCTTCCTCCTACCACATTCTTATATCCAATTGCCAGAGTTGCATGGTAGGTATACATACATATCTCAATGATTAGCCACCTCCTTCGGGAGGGGCTTAATGCCACTCTAAGGCCTATTGGGCCGCTTTACGGGCCTTGGCTACAACTCAAGCCAATAACCCACTCCCCTGAGAGCCAAATCCATCCCAAAAATTGAAGGGATAACCGATCGAGAATATCCCGGACAAGAAGAGCTATCCAATCATTTTGATTTGATTATACTCTCCATCTTGAGACTTGAATTTCAAATAATAGATTAGCCCGCTATCACATGGTAACAAAAATTTCATAGAGTCTATATATATCCCCTAGGTATGTGAAAAGGATTTGATTCATTTGTCTAGAAAATGAGATTCTTATTGTGATAATTGACTTAGGCATTAGAGGCATTCTCAAGAACCTCCAAGTCACACAACTCTTTGGTTGCATATGATTGTGTGTGTGAAGCTGTGAAACACGTCCATAATACTTGGTATAGCAGACCACAATTTATTACTTCCTTCTCTCTCTCATAAGGTTGCGTCGCTAGTCACTTCCTGTCACCCCAGACTCGTCGCATGTTGCTCTCCCTTGGTGAGTCTTAGACCCCGTCGCATGGCCCTTCTTCTCTCTAGTGAATGTTGTTTCCTTACAAATGCTTATTCCTTTTGTTTTGTTTTTTCTTTTTTTTTAAACTTTATTGAAAAGTACATGTAAGTTTTGGTTATTATACAAACGCCCTTCAACCCGTTGCCTTTAGATTTTCGTAAGAGCCTTTTGAAGAACTCTTTTAGGTAATTACGTTTGTGTCCTTGAACTCTTTTGGTGTAACAGGTAACTCCTTCTAAAGCCTTGAGAATTTCTGTTTAAATTACACTACTGTCCTCTAACATTCTAGTTGGGTTGACACTCTTTAAGTGAAGATGGGCCTTCGGGCCCAGCGGGCAGAACACCACTTACTGCCCTCTAATATTTCTAGTGGGCCAAATTTTAAGGTGAGTTTTGTTGTACTTGTTACTGAAAATTATTATAATACTTTTAAGTGTGCTGGACTTAATATTTTTAGTTGGACTCAGTTTTAATTTTGTTTACCCAAAAACTCTATTCTTCGTACAGAAAATATTTAAGAGATTTAAATCATATATTACTAAGTATTAAATTATGATTCACCTATAGTATTAATAAGTCCATTTTATGAAGATAAATATTTCCATGGTTATCTTGTCAGATTTTGATAAAATAATTGTACTTTAAATATAAAATCAAGGAATATGTTATGAATTTTAAATAATATTACTAGCTATTAATCTTAATATAACTGAATAGTTATTAAACTCTTACCATGGTATGATTTTAAATAATTCTATCTATTACCTTGTAGCTGTACTTTCAAAATTTTACTTCGCAATTTATATGAAGCACTAAAATAATTAATGTCCTAGATGATGATTGTTTGGATGCAAAACTTGAGTGCAAGGAGTAGATTATTTTAAGAGACTTAGACCTTGAATAAGTGTTATTTTCACAGGGACTTAGTTTATTATTAAGACACTTGAATAAGTGATTATCACATAGAATGAGTTTATGCCCTTTTTGTTATGTTTCAGATTTAAAATTTGTAACACCCTCTTCCCTTAGGTTTAGGGATGCCACGTGTTTTCCTAAATCAAGCCAGGAAAGAGAATTCATGATTTATAAATCAAACTAAATAATTAATTAAACCTTGGAACTAAATCGACTGTTCCATCCAAGCCTGACTTGTCTGCTCATACTGATCATCATCCTCAACTGGGTGGTTTAAAAATCTGAAATAAAACTAAAATGAGTCGAAGACTCAGTAAGAAACTCATCATAATATAAACAAAATAAACGTAAGGTTTTCATAAAAATTTTCGTGCTACGAGCTTAAAATCACAATTTCTCATACTGATACTTATGTTATACATGATTGATTTTTGAATTAACTGAGTGATCTAGCTGGCCAACACATTTAACCCTATATGCGAGGTTGTGCATCGGCTCCAAATCCCTTAGACGCAAAGGGAGCCGTTGATATATTATGACATATTATGGTAGACCACGCTTGAGTTTGTGGCTTATAGGCCTATATCTCTAATGTGTTACTCTAATTATACTTGTCTAGCATCCAAGTCTAGCCCATTAACAAGTACCTCAATTATTTGCATAGCTACATCAATTAAACTTCCAGATTAAGCCTCGAAATCTCATGACATTTTCCAATTATGCTAGTCTAATCATTAATCCTATAATGTGTATGTCTAAGGCATACAAGTACTTAAATAAATCTTTTGCTCGTATACCTTAAATTCATGCACCTCAAAAATATATTGACTCCACAAATTCGTTTCCATAACTCTATTGCTAAACTCTACAATACATGAAATTTTCCTAAAATCTTTGGCCACTATTCACGCTTGGCAAGAGAATCACATTACCTATAGAACGTAATATACCTTTCTTGAATCATTATGAAATACTCAAACACCATACATATATATATAAGTGTATGTGTATATATATATATATGTGTCATAACTTCAAACCTACTTACCACATTCCTAATTTCCCAAATAGAACTCCATAACTGTATGACAATTTCCATCCATTCTCATGAACAAGACACACCATAAATTTGAAATCAAAAGCTTCCTAACTTGACCGTTCTTCATCTAGTCTAGAAGTATACATAATCTCTAAAGTTTGGCCAGCTTAGGGCCCATTACCATTCCACAAGTAATTACCTCGATCAATCACACAATCATAATCTTATTGACATGTAACTCATTGTATATGAAATTCCCATAAAACTTTAGATATTCATGCTACATGAAATTTCCAAATGTCAGGCCCCATATACTAAGCTAACCATTAACTAGTATTTTGATGAAAACAACAATAGCAATAAAAACGATGATAAGGACAACAACAACATCAAAGTGCTATCTACTGAGCGCTAATAAGTAACTTATCTTAATCTGAAATATCTCAATAACTCTCGAGAGGGCCAGGAGCATCCTAAGTGACCTTATCTTAGTATTAATAAAATACTATTTGTTTTTTCAAAAAGCCTGCGAAATCTCTCAACTGGTTCTGATACCATTATGTAACACCCCATTCCCTTAAGTTTAGGGATGTCATGTGCTTTTCTAAATAAAGCCAGGCAAGAGAATTCATGATTTATAAATCAAACTAAATAACTAATTAAAGCCTGGAACTAAATTGACTGCTCTATCTAAGTCTGGCTTGTCTATTTGTACTGATCATCATCTTCACTTGGATGGTTTAAAAATATGAAATAAAACTAAAATGAGTCGAAGACTCAGTAGGAAACTTATCACAATGTAAACATAATAAACTTAAGGTTTCCATCAAATTTTTCATGTTGTGAGCTTTAAATCCATGATTTCTCATATTGATGCTTATGCTATGCATGATTGAGAATTAACTGAAGGATCTAAATGGCCAACACACTTAACCTTGTATGTGAGGTTGTGCACCAGCCCTATGTCCCGCGGCTGCAATGGGAGCCGCAAATAGTATTCTGGCTTACTATGGTGAACCACGCTTGAGTTTGTGGCTTGTACATCCATTCTGAAACAACATTGGTACCGTGAATCTGAATGACCATCTGATTAAACTAATATGATCTTATTTTGCACTTGAACTTAAGATAGCTTACGTGTCTTATGCAACGTGAGATGCATGACATACATACTACATAATTATAATTTCTGAATTTGAATATGATGCAGAATGACATGATCGTGTGCTATGCTGGATGACAGGTTTGCATATATCATGACATGCGTGATATATAAATAGTAGCTTTCAAAAATTGGCTTTAATAATAATTTATCTAAACTGACATGTGATGATCCTAATTTGTGATCAAATGACTTACCTCGCTGCGCTGCTTCTTGAATCTCACTTCGTAGCTCGTCACCTATACGAAGTATTAAACGTCACTAAATCTGTATTGGAAAGCATGTCCTAATATCCCACTTAATTAAATTCATACTGTAGAAAATAATCAATAAATATCATGTTCAATATAAAATCAATGATTGCTTATATCTTAAATTATTTAATCTCTAATAACAAATTTTCACTCTCAAATTATAATTTAGTAAAATACTTTGCCTATATTCAATTCTATTAAAATAAATTGTGAAAACCTCAATTCTTAAAATAGGTTTACTTTCTTATAATTAACATAATTATTTAGTTTTTCAAGAATTCTAATAAATACTAATATTATTTAAATATTCTTAACACATTTCTTCATTTTCAACTTACAACTTTAATAGCGTAATTATATCAAAATCTCTTATAGTAAACAGTAGAGAATTCATTTCTTACGGGAGATATTGAACTTAAAGGAGTTTTTTGCTCTTCACTAAACGGTCGTCTACGTAGACTTCTATGGATTTCTCAATCTGCTCCTTAAACATCCGATTCACCAGCCTTTGATATGTTGCTCCTGCATTCTTCAAACTAAATGGCATAACTTGGTAGCAATACAATCCCCAGTCTGTTATGAATGAGGTTTTCTCCTCGTCCACCGGGTACATCTGTATTTGGTTATAACCTGAGTAGGCGTCCATGAAACTCAACATACGGTGTCCTGCTGTTGCATCCACGATTACGTCAATGAGTGGTAGGGGGAAACTATCTTTGGGGCATGCTTTGTTTAGATCAGTGAAATCCACGCACATTCTCCATCTTCCATTCCCTTTTTTCACCATGACCACATTGGACAACCATTCCAAGTAGTGAGACTCCTTGATGAATCCAGCAGCGAGCAAATTTTCTACTTCTTCTTTAATGGCGGCATACTTTTCTGCACTAAATGACCTTCTTTTCTGGCGTACGGCTTTGTGTGTGGGGTCCACTCCCAAACGGTGTTCAATGACTTTGTTATCTATACCCGGCATTTCTTCGTGACTCCATGCGAAGACATCCCTATATTCAACTAACAATCACTTCAATGCCTCTCTGTTCGCAAGTGGCACATTGGTCCCAATGCGTGTTGTAAACCCATGGCGGTCGGGGTGTAACGCTACTAGCTCTAACGACTCGTTGACCTCAACGTGCTACTAGCTCTGCTTGTCCCTGACTTCCACATCCTCTAGCAGGGTTACCGCCAGTGAGGGAGAAAAAAGGGGGGCGAGTTCCTTGTCCCGTTCTGCTACTATATATACCTCATCACGACCCTTCCTGAGCTCCTGCATATAACACTCTCGTACTAGAGCCTGTTCCCCTTGTGACTCCCCTACCCCATTGTCAGTTCGGAACTTCATCTTGAGGTGATATGTGAAAGTCACCGCCCGAAGTTGGTTAAGTGTGAGTCTCCCAAGTATAGCGTTATAAGAAGAGGGTGCTTTCACCAGCAAGAAGTCAATCATGGTGGTTGTCGTTCGTGTCCTAGATCCGGCGGTCACCGGGAGGGTGATAGTGCCTATGGGCAGGATGGTGTCTCCAGATAAGCCTTTCAACGGCGTTGGGGAAGGTCTCAGTCTACTGACATTGATTCCCATTTTTATAAATGCTTCCCCGAATAGTATATCAGCTGAGCTTCCGTTATCAATTAGTACCCGCCTGGCTGCGTAGTTCGCTATCACGAGAGTGATTACCAACGCATCGTCATGTTGGTATAATATCCCTTCTCGATCTGCCTTCCTAAAAGAAATCATCATTCTGTCAACACCTAGCCTCGGTTGCTTGGTAGCTCTGTCCGCCACATAAATTTCTTCATATCTGGCTTTTCGCGCATATGCCTTTTCGGCTGGATGTAGACGCGCTGCCTCCTACAAATCCTCTTGCAATGGTTCAAATTTCTCCTATGGGCGGCCTGTCCCTCTCGCCCCTGGGGGTTGTCCTGTTCCCATCAATTTGGCGGCTAGGCGCTTTGTGCTGTTGTTCAGGACTCTTACTCCTTCTAGTTTCCTGGCCTCTTCTTGGTTTTGAACGTTCTGCAATCATCCTTTCAAACTCCCTGGTTGCTGCCATTTCTACCACTCTCTTTTTCATGGTCGTGCAGGCTTCAGTCTAGTGGGACCCAGTTTGGTGGTATTTACAGTAACACCCACTTGTTTTGGGCTGGCGACGTTCCTCCCTTTCTTTTTCGTCTTCCCACACATTTAAGTTATTATATATAAGCCTGTGGTTGTAATCCGGCCTTTTCTCTTACCGTCTCTCTTGTCGACTTGTACCAATTTTTCTATCAATCTGGCCGCCTCTTCTTTCTAGCTTGCTACTCGCCTTCCTTGGATTGACTAAAGCTTGCAGCATATTCTCAGCATTGACAAAGTCATCCGCTTTGTCCATGAAATCCCTAAGAGTGGACGGGGTTCAGCCATAAAAGGACTCTGGGGCCATATCCCACCCAGGAGGACGACAAGGGTGATCTTCTCATCTTGGTCGTCCGTCGTCAAAGGTTCTTTTGTTAAAACATGTAAGGTAGGTCTTCAGGTCTTCATCTTCTCCTTGTTTAACTGTTAGCAGATAGGCGGCTGGATGCCTGCTCCTTCTTGAACTGTGTCAAGAACTGCTTAGCCAGCTCTTCGAAATTGTCTATCGATCTTGGCTGGAAAGTTCTGAACCATCCTCTCTCCGTTCCTTTTAAAGTTAACAGAAAAGTCTGGCATGCTATCTCACCGAGAAAGTCGTGGAGTGTTATATGGGCTTTGAAGTTCTCTAGATGATCCACCGGATCTTTGGACCCATCGTACAGGTCTACTTGGGGCCCCTTGAATTTTGGCAGAAGAGGCACGACCATAATTCGTTCGCTATACGGCAGATCTGTTTTACCGAGCAGGCATTCAACCAAGGAAGATCCTCCTATCCTCTTTGCCATTTCTTCATACTTCTCTGCCAGCTCTTTCAATTCATCGTGCATCTTTTCTTTCTCCATTCGTCCCAGGTTCGATTCCATGTTGGGCGGTTCTTCTCCTTCTCCTTGTTCATTATGGGCGGGTACGGCAGTATTGCTAGATTCAGCATTTCTCCGCCGTAGGTCGTCATTCTCTTTCAAGACCTCCATTGCTTCCAATGCTTACTTCAACTTTTCTTCGGCTGCTGCCAGTCGTGCTTCGACAGATGGATCCATTACTTGGCTTGCTACTGAACGGGTTACAGTTGACATGTGAGAACCACGTAAAGAAAGTACATCAAATCCCACAGACAGTGCCAAATGTAAAGGACGTGTTTGACTTCCAATCTGCATCGTCAACCTGCATAAGGATCAAAGAGAAGTCGGCCTGGTTCGCCTAGGAACAATCCGATGCTTAAGTCAGTTTAGAGCTTTGGAATGAGTTAATAATCAAAGAAAAATCCAGAGAGCCCGCTATTGAGGGTTACCTGGTTTATATATAGAATCTCTTTATAATGCTTATCTGATGCATAATTTATCAGGGCATCAAGCCAGATTTTTTTGATGTAATCCCGTGGCTGAACTGGTCACGTATCTGCATAGGATCCCTATTTTCTTGTAAGTGGTTACATGCGTATGTTTGACTTGGTCGGGCTCTTGATATCCCGGCTTTTTATGCTTGGCTAAGGCCTTTCATGTTGGGCTAAGGCCTTTCATGTTGGGCTCCTTTTACATTTAGGCTTGTTTATTTAGAATGAGCTTCTATACTATTATAGGACCTCCAGCGTCATTTATAGTGGTTCACGGGAAAGAAAACTTGTGGCTGGGTTCATTTTAGTGGAAATTGATTTTCACATTGGGGGTTTGACTGTGAGAGCTTGTCAGTGTGTGGGAGGAAATTTACGACAAAAGAGAGGATTTATAAGTGGAGGTTGCAGCGTGTAAGTTGGTTATAAAGTTAGGAAACCCTTCAAAGTAGGAAATCGTAGTGGGCGAGAAAGACATGCATGGGTTACTTGGGTTGGGTATTTAATTTTGGGCTTATAATTAATTTCTTGGACCTCATACAAATTAAATATAAGCCCATTTGGTCCATAAATATTATTTGGGCTTTGGCCCAAGTATTGAGTCCAATAATTTCTCTAATCACCATAATAATTTTGGGTATGTGGTTATCCAAAAATTGCAATTGGGCTTTTCTATATGGCCCATCAATATAATTTAAGCCAAATAAAATTGTCCATAGAATATTGGGCCTAGTCATTACAATATTATGAAATATTGTCCTGCTAGATAAGTTTTTATGATTCAATAAATGAGGTATTTTATGAGGTGAAATCTCTTTACCTAGCATTATGTTATAAATATACATGACATTCCTGAACTACAGGAAAGGGCATTACACCCATGCCCACCCCAAGCGGAGACCAGAGAGATGGTCTGGCGGATCGGATGCAAGGACCCACCCAGTATCCCTCTTCATAATCATCTCATTATCTTTTCATATAATCATCATCTCATTATTATCGTGATCATCTTCACTAATTTTATCATTGTCATAATTGTCATTATGTTGTTCTTATCATTTTATTAATATGACTTACAGATTGTAGTCTTAATAATTCTCATATAGATAAAACTTGAGTGTTTAGAAAAAGTTGTTATATATAGGATGACAATGAAGTTTGATTATTGCACAAATGAATTTTTTTTCAAAATTTGACAATGATATTTGTGCATTTTTTTTAATTTGTTAGATACCTAAGACAAACTGATTATGTATGGTTGTTATGAGTCTATAGTGATTGCCCTCATATTAGTTAATGCCCCATCAGCTTTTATTGACATCATGAATAGAGTGTTTAGGCAGTTTTTGGACTTGTTTGTAGTTGTGTTCATAGACGACATCCTTATATATTCCATATGTGCCAAAGATCATTAGGGTCACTTACGAATAGTGTTAGGAGCACTCAAAGACCATCAATTTGTCACCAAACTCAACAAGTGTGAGTTCTTGCTATAGGAAGTAAAGTTCATCAATCACATGATATATATTGAGGGAGTCACGATAGACATGAGTAAGATCAAGTTTGTTGTAGAATGATAGTGACCGACCTCTGTGCAAGAGGTAAGGACTTTCTTAGGCTTGGCCGATTATTATTGGATGTTCGTTGAAGGATTCTCTAGATTGTCGAGCCCTTTTATAGCGTTAATCAAGAAGAACATTAAATTCACCTAGATCGACAAGTGTGAATGCAGTTTTAAGGAACTATGACCCCCTATTTTAGCCTTACTTGAGCCTCACAAGTCATTTGTGGTATTTAGTGACTATTGAAGTATGGTCTAGGTTGGGTCTTAATGCAAGAATAGCTTATGCATCCATAAAATTGAAGGACCATGAAAGGAACTAAAGCACTCATGACTTAAAGTTGGCAACGATAGTGTTTGCTTTAAAGATCTTCTGGTACTACCTATACAGTGAAGAATATGAGGCATATACTAATTACAAGAGTTTGAAACATCTCTTCACTCAAAAGAGTCTTAATATCAGGTAGTGGAGATAGTTGGAGACCATCAATGACTACTGGTGTGAGATCAAGTACTACCCGATAAAATCCAAGTTAGTCGCTAATGGCGTAACTTGCAAGACGAAGACTAGAGATATAAGAGAACTCTCGGAGGTGGACTTGTTCTTCGAATGAATGAGAGACCTATTGGTAAAGGAATTTCCACTGCAGGAGATTCTCACGACCCTGTAGCAGCTTAGGGTAAATGAATTCGCAAAGTGGAAGGATCAGCAAGAAAAAGACCCGAAATTGCTCGAGATTAGACAAAGAATCAATAGAGGTGAAGAGCCTATGAACTTCTATTTGGGCTAGGAACTGACCCTATTGTTTAGAGGATGAAAGGTGGTCCCAGCTAATTTGGAAGTTTTAGAATGAATACTAGTTGAATCACATTCCTCACCGTACTCGATATACCTTGGAGGTACGAAGATGTATCGAGATCTTAAGAAATGACTCAGGTGTGAAGGACTGAAGAGAAACACTGCCCACTTTATTGAGAGGTTCTCAAGGTGTCGGAGGTAAAGGCGAAGCAGGAAAGGCCAGTAGGGAACCTACAACCTTTACCCATTCCTGAATCGAAATGGGAAGACGTCTCTATGGAATTCTTGGTGGGATTGCCCAAGAATCCCGGTGGAAAGGACGTCATATGGGTGATCATATATCGGTTGACCAACAGTGCCCACATTTTACAGGTCACCATTATGGACACACTAAGTAAGCTCACTTGGTTGTACATAAGGGAGATAGTTAGGTTACACAGAATTCCTAAGACTATAGTATCAGATCGAGACCAGAGATTTACCTCCCAGTTTTGGAAGAGTTTACAAAAGACAATGGGCACCAAGTTGAAGTTTAGTAGTGTACCATCCCCAGACTGACGGGCAATCGGTAAGTACCATCCAAATGTTGGAGGACATGTTGAATTTTAAGGGACCATGGGAAAGTCATGTCCCACTCATAGAATTCACGTATAATAATAGTTATCAAGCAACTATCCAAATGGCCCCTTATGCTATATGGGAGAAAGTGTATATCGCTAATAGGGTGGGATGAGGTAGAAGATGCCAAGGTAATTGGACCAGAACTCACCCCAGAGACGACGGAGCAGGTCAAACTTGTCCTACAAGGATGTTCACATCTCAGACTAGGCAAAAGAGTTTTGCCAACAATAGGGGAGGGGAGTTAATCTTCAAGTAAGGAGACTGAATATACCCCAAGGTATCCCCTATTAAAGGTGTTAAGAGATTTGGGCTGAAGAGAAAAACTGAGCCCAAGGTACAT
>QEOT01006508.1:103436-164931 GCA_003123785.1 Pterocarya stenoptera
ATATTAGTTAATGCCCCATCAGCTTTTATTGACATCATGAATAGAGTGTTTAGGCAGTTTTTGGACTTGTTTGTAGTTGTGTTCATAGACGACATCCTTATATATTCCATATGTGCCAAAGATCATTAGGGTCACTTACGAATAGTGTTAGGAGCACTCAAAGACCATCAATTTGTCACCAAACTCAACAAGTGTGAGTTCTTGCTATAGGAAGTAAAGTTCATCAATCACATGATATATATTGAGGGAGTCACGATAGACATGAGTAAGATCAAGTTTGTTGTAGAATGATAGTGACCGACCTCTGTGCAAGAGGTAAGGACTTTCTTAGGCTTGGCCGATTATTATTGGATGTTCGTTGAAGGATTCTCTAGATTGTCGAGCCCTTTTATAGCGTTAATCAAGAAGAACATTAAATTCACCTAGATCGACAAGTGTGAATGCAGTTTTAAGGAACTATGACCCCCTATTTTAGCCTTACTTGAGCCTCACAAGTCATTTGTGGTATTTAGTGACTATTGAAGTATGGTCTAGGTTGGGTCTTAATGCAAGAATAGCTTATGCATCCATAAAATTGAAGGACCATGAAAGGAACTAAAGCACTCATGACTTAAAGTTGGCAACGATAGTGTTTGCTTTAAAGATCTTCTGGTACTACCTATACAGTGAAGAATATGAGGCATATACTAATTACAAGAGTTTGAAACATCTCTTCACTCAAAAGAGTCTTAATATCAGGTAGTGGAGATAGTTGGAGACCATCAATGACTACTGGTGTGAGATCAAGTACTACCCGATAAAATCCAACTTAGTCGCTAATGGCGTAACTTGCAAGACGAAGACTAGAGATATAAGAGAACTCTCGGAGGTGGACTTGTTCTTCGAATGAATGAGAGACCTATTGGTAAAGGAATTTCCACTGCAGGAGATTCTCACGACCCTGTAGCAGCTTAGGGTAAATGAATTCGCAAAGTGGAAGGATCAGCAAGAAAAAGACCCGAAATTGCTCGAGATTAGACAAAGAATCAATAGAGGTGAAGAGCCTAGAACTTCTATTTGGGCTAGGAACTGACCCTATTGTTTAGAGGATGAAAGGTGGTCCCAGCTAATTTGGAAGTTTTAGAATGAATACTAGTTGAATCACATTCCTCACCGTACTCGATATACCTTGGAGGTACGAAGATGTATCGAGATCTTAAGAAATGACTCAGGTGTGAAGGACTAAAGAGAAACACTGCCCACTTTATTGAGAGGTTCTCAAGGTGTCGGAGGTAAAGGCGAAGCAGGAAAGGCCAGTAGGGAACCTACAACCTTTACCCATTCCTGAATCGAAATGGGAAGACGTCTCTATGGAATTCTTGGTGGGATTGCCCAAGAATCCCGGTGGAAAGGACGTCATATGGGTGATCATATATCGGTTGACCAACAGTGCCCACATTTTACATGTCACCATTATGGACACACTAAGTAAGCTCACTTGGTTGTACATAAGGGAGATAGTTAGGTTACACAGAATTCCTAAGACTATAGTATCAGATCGAGACCAGA
Organism: Pterocarya stenoptera; assembly: GCA_003123785.1. Taxonomy (NCBI): domain Eukaryota; kingdom Viridiplantae; phylum Streptophyta; class Magnoliopsida; order Fagales; family Juglandaceae; genus Pterocarya; species Pterocarya stenoptera. The sequence continues at coordinate 104,985 of QEOT01006508.1, forward strand.
GATTTACCTCCCAGTTTTGGAAGAGTTTACAAAAGACAATGGGCACCAAGTTGAAGTTTAGTAGTGTACCATCCCCAGACTGACGGGCAATCGGTAAGTACCATCCAAATGTTGGAGGACATGTTGAATTTTAAGGGACCATGGGAAAGTCATGTCCCACTCATAGAATTCACGTATAATAATAGTTATCAAGCAACTATCCAAATGGCCCCTTATGCTATATGGGAGAAAGTGTATATCGCTAATAGGGTGGGATGAGGTAGAAGATGCCAAGGTAATTGGACCAGAACTCACCCCAGAGACGACGGAGCAGGTCAAACTTGTCCTACAAAGATGTTCACATCTCAGACTAGGCAAAAGAGTTTTGCCAACAATAGGGGAGGGGAGTTAATCTTCAAGTAAGGAGACTGAATATACCCCAAGGTATCCCCTATTAAAGGTGTTAAGAGATTTGGGCTGAAGAGAAAAACTGAGCCCAAGGTACATGGGATCGTACCAAGTAGTGGGAAGGGTAGTAGTATCCCAAGTGGGTTGCCGGCAGAATATGAAAGGATCCACAATGTGTTCCAGCTTCCCTACTAAGGAAAAGTTTTGGCCAGTGGGTCTATCTTTAAATTCGTAGGCCAGTGGGTCTATTTATAGATAACCAAAGGATGTCAATTTCAAATCTGATCTGAACAGGTATAATTATTGTGCTTGTTACCAAGTGACAAAAAGGTTGGACTTGGTCCAAAGGCCACCTTTCTTCCCTACCATCCATCTCGCACTGGTTCGAAACCCAACAGGTGCGATTTTTGATATTTTGTTTGCCAAGAATTGTGCCTTGCATCAAGTGCATGCCCATAGGCCCGCAGATTAGGGCCATCCTCACAACAAAATTAAAACTACTTTCTTGAAATGGTATGGTTCAAACTCCTACCCACTTGTAGGATTAAAGTCCTCTATACCACCAAGCCAAGCAATAGATTATAAATTGCTTATAAACTTTCTATAATTTCTCTCTTTCCAAAATAATTCACAACTTCCAAAAATAAATCTCTAAAATATTATTAATAATAAATATTATATATATTATTTTGAAAATATTTCCAACAATCCCTCACCATTTTCAAAATATATCATGGTTAGAATAGGAAAACTTATACATAAATGAATGTATCTTTTGGACTTGAGCCTTCACATAGTGAAAATGTATCAAAGCTAACCAGAATAGCATAGTAGACATGCTTTGAACTAGTGATTATATACGATTAGTTGGATATATCTCACATATAAATTTTCTCTTTGGGTAGTTCATAAAAGCCAACACGTAGATTGACCTTGTGTCTATATCCTAGTTTCATGAGCGCTCTAGAGACAAAGTCTAATTTGTATTGGAGGAGGCACCAACCCCGACACTCATATAGGTAGATTTATCGAAAGTGTCCTGTAACTAAACATAACCATGTTATAAGTCTATTAAGAGCTTATTACTCAGCCTTTCCTTTTCATTACAGTACCAAGCACTTAAAACCTTGGGATGGTAAATTAGTTTAAAAAACTAATTTTAATATCATAGTGCTTGCAAACCATGAACATATAATATATATTGCTCATTGAACTCAAGTCATGATAATGGAAACCACGGTGGGCCTAGACTTAAAGATCGTTTGCAAGTCAGATGGGATATGTTCAAGAGTTGAGTTGAGTTGAGTTTTCATTATTGGTGATTTTATTGTTTTGGCTTTAAACTCATCCCTTTGATATCCCACATCAAATCTCTTGCAAGTTATTTAGTTAATGGATATGCCAGTTTCGGCAATATTTCGTAAAATCAATCGTAATTACTCCACCTATGAGTAATGGCTTTAAAATGCCTAGACTTGCCATTAAATATATGGCTTAGGCATGTTACAATATAGCCTAACTGCCACAATGCAAAGATATTGGTGGCATTGATTTTTGCCAAATCCAAGATCTCTATCAATAACTTCTTAGCCACTCGACCTTTTTGCTACAAAAAGCCAATGTTATAAACTTAGGCTTATTTGGATACACAGTTCAGATAAGATTAGATAAGATGTTTTAAATTGTAATTGAATAAAATATTGATAGAATATATTTTTTAGTATTATTTTTATGTTGGAATTTGAAAAAGTTAAATTGTTTATTAAATTTTTGTATGGGAATTTGAAAAAGTTGTAATGATTTAGATGAAAAGAGATGAGATGAGATAGTGATTTTGTGTAAATAAACATGACCTAGTCACCATAGTTGAGTAAGTTATGCATGCTTGCTTCTTCAATCTCAGGTGATTACTCCTCCGCCAAGGGTAAATATCCACCACCTGGTTGATTTGATCATCATGCTCAATTCCTAACTAGCATCTACATTCCTTCAACAACTGAAGGAAACCTCCTTCTATAACTGAAGGAAACCTACTGTACTCAATATCATAATCCATGATATTTCTCAAATACCATAAAATGCTTTGTACAACTATCCAAATAACTTGGTTCTTTGAATGCATTATATAAACAACAATATATAGAAAAAATCATATATATGTATATATAAGTCACATTTTTATTTGTTTGCATGCTTATTCATAAATTAAATCATATCATTTCTAGGCTTCTAGCATTAATGTGTTCTAAACAACAATGTTGTAAATAATATAAATTAAGAAAAATGTTAATTTAATTTTTAATATCAAGTTTGAACATGCCATCACTCAAAAGTCTCTTTCCCACGAAATTGCCGTTTTTGGTCAGTACAAATTTATCTGACTTAAAAATCAATTTTAACCCATACTTATTCAAAAGACTATCAGATGCACGATTCTTTCTAACTTCTGGTACATAATACACATCATTGAGAGTAAGAACTTTTCTAGAGGTAAACTCCATTTTTATTGTCCATTTGCCTCTAACTACGGCAGTGGTTGAGTTCCCCATGTAAAGAATATGACCATCTTCCATTGGCTCGTACCTCTTGAACAAGCTCCTATCCTTACAAGCATACTTTGTTGCTCTTGAGTCAATCCACCAGGAGTTATGTCCTTCAAGAGTATTGATCTCATAGATAATAGCCTCAAAATTCTCTCTAGAACCAAAGTCTTGTCTTTTCTTTTTAATAAAACAACATTCTCTTTTGTAATGTCCTTGTTTGCCACAATGGAAGCAACTTACTCCCAGATTCTTCTGTCTCATTTTGGAAGTGACTTTGTTTTCTTCTAAAATATTAATTCTCTTCCGGTTTTCATATCCAGATTCATTGGGTTGTCCGGGTTTGTAGGTCTTTCCTTTCTTTACCATGTGCGTGTTGGAAGTCAAAGAGTCACGCTCTTCATTACTATCTCTAAGCCTTATCTCTTCTTCTATATGAAGATGTTGACCTAATTCTTCTAGAGACATTTCCTCTCTTCTATGTTTTAAATTTCTTTTATAGTTTTTCATGATTGAGGAAGTTTATCAATAATGGAGGAAACCAATATGGATTCATCCATTTTCATCTCATGTTGAGAGAATTGACTAAGAATATACAAAATCTCATTGAATTGTTCAATAACAGGCCCAGAATCTACCATGTTATAATTGAAAAATTTTGTAACCAGAAATTTATTACTTGTAGTATCTTCTAAAAGATACTTAGCCTCAAGTGCGTCCCAAAGATCATTGGCAGTTGCTTTGTTTTGGTACCCTTCAAAAACGTGTCAGACATTCCATTGCAAATATGTCTATTGCACATGTAGTCATCTTGTTCCCATTTGATCATTGCCTAACTTTGAGCAATTGTCTCTTCTTCATTTGCAGACGATGTAGGAGAGGTTAGAACATATACCACTTTGACACTGGCCAGGAGAAAGTGCATTTTCTTTTGCCAGCGTTGAAAATTGGATCCATCAAAACGTTTGAGTTTTGCAAAATTTGAAGCAAACTCTCTCAAACTATTTTCCATTAATAATCAAATATTGTCTTAAGATTGTTGGTGCAAAGGGGGCTGCAAAATAGAAAATAGTGAGAGAAAAGTTTATTCAAGGTGCGTTACAAATGTCGCTTTCCTTAAGACAATATTCACCTCCACCAATAACATTATACACATGGGTTACAAGCGAATTTGACTCCAAGATATAATGAAATCCAGAACAAGTCTGTTTGTCTATCTAACTACGTTATGCCCACACAAAATTAGACCTTGAATATCCTCAGGTTTTGCTATTCAACCAAGAGATTAGAAATATGTTCTCTGCAGAATGAATAGATCCTAATGATAAGTTTTGAAGAAATGAACACTTTTGGGAGAGAGAGAATTTCAAAATTGCCATTTTTTTTTCTTTTTCATTCTATCTTTAAATTCGTAGGCCAATGGATCTATTTATAGATAACCAAAGGATGTGAATCTAAAATCTTATCCGAACAAGTATAATTATTGTGCATGTTACCAAGTTACACAAAGGTTGGACTAGGTCCAATGGTCACCGTGCTTCCTTGCCATCCATCTCGCACTGGTTCGAAACCCAACAAGTTCGATTTTTGACATTTTTTTTTGCTAAGAGTTGTCCTTGCACTTGGTGCACGCCCATAGGCCCACGGATTGGGGCCATTCCTCACAACAAAATTAAAACTCCTTTCTTGAAAGATGGTTCAAACTCCTACCCACTTGTAGGATTAAAGTCCTCTATACCACCAAGCCAAGCATCTAATATGAATTGTAATGCAGACTCAAGATATTATAACCATAAGCAATAGCTTATAAATTGCTTATAAACTTTCTATAATTTCTCTCTTTCCAAAATAATTCATAACTTCCAAAAATAAATCTCCAAAATTATTAATAATAAATATTATATATATTATTTTAAAAATATTTCCAACAAAACATTCCAGGACTACCTACCCATTATTTGAACAAAACTTAGAAGTAGACTGATTATAAGATTTTTGCAGCCATCCCTTTTGCAAAGAGTTTGTGAAGCACTAATCATTATACCTTCATATTACATGTTTTCCCCTACCTCAATAATAGTAAGAACTTGGACAATCTTCAAATTTGGTTTCCTTTTCTTGAACTCAAGTAATTGAATTCGTCTTGCCACATCGATAACCATATTTGTGTTTTGTGTGGTTTTGAATTACTCCAAAAGGAATTTTCTTGTGAGAGTTTGGAAAACCTTTCTCCTCTCTTCGCTCACCAAAACAATTGCTCAATCTTTGAATTTTGAAATAATGGTCTTAAAAATCTACCAATGATCTATCATGATAGACTACTGACAAGGTACGATTTCTTTTTTGAATTTGTGTTTTTCTTCTGAATGTGCAAGTGCCCTAGTTCTCATCCTACATTCAAACTTATCTTATCAAATAACAAATTTGTATATGAATCCTAGCTCTTATTAAATTTTTAGCCCATCTAAAATATAACAAACCTTACCTATTATCCAAGATGATAAACTTCTAGATAAATCATATATATTATCAAAATATTAAGCCAGCTAAAACAACAAATTTATCCAATGGGTGAGGAGAAATGAATTTTTAGGATGATGAAGACCTTTTTAATTTTAAAATTGTAATCTTGAAAATTCTTAGATAATTTGTTGACAATGTACGATTTTTCTTTCAAATGTGCAGATAACCCGGTCCTTATCCTATATTAAAACTTATTTGATCAAATAAGAAATTTGCAGGGAGAAAGATAGCCTATCTAAATTGTAATAAAGTTATCACAGGTGTTCCAATTGCCAGTGATAAAATTTCTATTAACCATTTATTTTTGGCAAATGACAACCTGATGTTTTGTAGAACAAATGCATTGGAGTGGAGTCGAATGCTGGAGATTCTAAGCCTCTATGAATAGGCCTCTGGACAAAGGCTTAACAAAGAGAAGATTTCTATACATTTCAGCAGAAACACAAGGGAGGAGACAAAGAGATTCATCCTGAGTATAGCAAGGGTCAGGGCTTCAAACTCATATGAAATATATATTGGTTTATCTGCTCTTATAGGTAGATCAAAGGCAAAGGCTTTCTGCAATACTTTAGACAGGGTTAGGAGTAGAGTCAGTATAGTGATGGAAAAGAGATCTTGTTAAAAGCTGTGGTACAATCCCTTCCAACTTATTGTATGGGAGTCTTTAAGCTTCCTCTTTCTTTGTTAAGAGAGATCAATAGAATTATGAAGCATTTATGATGGAATAAATAGAATAGTGAAGGAAAAATTCATTGGGTCTCATGGAGTTAAATGGGAAAGGCAAAGTCTGCAGATGGCTTGGGATTTAGAGATTTGGAAAGTTTTAACATAGATCTACTTGCAAAGCAAGGCTATAGATTACTACAAAGACCAGATTCACTCCCAAGTAAGATTCTAAAGCTGAAAAATTTTCCCCATTTCTCATTTTTTGAAGCTAAAATTGGGTCAAACCCTTCCTACATATGGAGGAGTATACATGCAGCAAAGAATTTGGTGGAGGAAGGATCTTTATGAAGGATTGGCAATGGACAGCAGGTGAGAATTTGGAAAGATAGATGGATTTCTCAACCATCATCTTTTTGAATTCAAAGTCCTACGCAGGAGTTAGATGGTAATGAGTGTGTTTCTGCACTCATTGATCAAGAACACAAGTGTTGGAATACCTTACTGATTGACTGCATTTTTTTCAAGTACAGAAGCTAAAGTTGTTAAGAAAATTCCTATTAGTGCTTATAACTATCTAGATAGGATCATTTGGAGATGCTCTAAAAATGGTATTTTCTCTGTTAAGAGTGCATACCATTTGCATAAGGAGATGCTAGCAAGGGTGAAAGGACAAGGATCAAATTCTAACTCTCATAAAGATGTTCGGTTGAAGATATAGAAGCTAAATATCCCTATTGCAGCAAAGGTATTTACAAGGACAGCTTGCTTAGAGTCTTTACCTACAAAGGCTAACCTTTTCAAGAAGAAATTTGTTGAGTCTCCAGATTACTCCATTTGTTTGAGAGAAGCAGAAACAATCATTCATGCAATTTGGGATTCTCCTACTGCTAAGGATGTATGGAGCATTTCTTCTAAGAAAGTTCAAAAGTGTGCTCTGTCTACATCAGGCTTTGAGAGTTGGTAGCTGATATGGTTGACTTGTTAGAGTAGGAATCCTTGGAGGAGTTTATCATGATAGCAATGAAGATTTGGCAAAGGAGAAACTCTTTCATTTTCCAATACAAATTTACACATCCAAAAGTGGTAATGCAACAGGCAAAATAGTTACGTTCAGAGTATCAAGAAGGCCAAGTTCCAAAGGTAGTTTCCAAAGGTGACTTAGGCAGCAATCATACTAGCTGGGAACCTCCTCTTTTAGGCACTTATAAGGTAAATTGGGATGCTGCAGTCAAGTATGAGGTAGGTAGAGTTGGCATAGGAACCTCATACAAGGAATGTTTTCCACTAACATTCTTTTTATGCAACATATTATGATGTCTCATAGGAGTGACTAATCACTAAAAGGGATTGTAGATAACTCATTATTTGTGTTGCAAACTATGCAACAATAGTTTGAGAGGTTGAACTTGGTGTTGGGTGAAGTGAGGGATAGGATGAATCAACGAGAAGTCTTGATTAGAAATCTGCAATGTAGGAGAGATAAGAGGCGACGACATGAGTCTAGTATTGAGAATGGGTATGAGAATGGAGAGTTTGGTGAGGATGAGGAATTCCTAATATCTAAAGTTGGATTGGGTAAACATAGAAAAATTAGGCGTAAAAGAGGACTTAGGGGAAACCCAAGGGGTCGAGATGAAGTAGATAGGAACCTTGAGAGCATCAAAATGAAAATACCATCTTTTCAAGGTAGAATTGACCCTGAAATTTATTTAGAGTGGGAAAAAAGAATAGAGTTGGTGTTTGATAGTCATAATTACTCTGAGGAGAAAATGTGAAGTTGGCGATAATAGAGTTCACTGACTATGCGATTATTTGGTGGAATCAATTAGTGACCAATAGGAGGAGAAATCTTGAGAGGTCTGTAGAAACATGGAGAGAGTTGAAAGCTATCATGAGGCAGAGATTTGTACCTAGCCACTACTATAGAGACCTCAACCAAAAGCTACAAAATTTTACACAGGGGTCTAGGAATGTAAAGGATTACCATAAGGAAATAGAGGTGGCTATGATTCGAGCTAATGTAGTGGAGGATCGGGAGGCCACAATGGTTAGATTTTTGAGTGGGATGAATAGGAAAATAGCCAATGTAGTTGAGTTGCAACATTATGTGGAGGTAGAGGACATAGTGCACATGACTATAAAGGTGGAGAGGCAGTTAAAGAGAAAGGGTACAGCAAGCCATACTTTGGTTTCTAGCACTCCTTGTAAACCAAAGTGGGACAAATATGATCAGGCTGTAACAAAAGGGAAGATTGAATCACCTAAGGGGAAATATAAGGGTGAGTTTGAAACTTCAAGAAAAAGAAATAATGAGTTGAAAAACAATTGTGAGGCCAAGAGTTCAAAAAAAAGAAGAGTGAAAGAAAGAAAGAGGAGAGTGAAAGAAAAAAAATGAGTGAAAGGGAAAAAGAGAATGAGGCTGAAACATCAAGAGAAAGAGTGAGTGAAAAAGAAAATAGAGAGGTGGCTGAGAGTCAAGAAAAAATAGATGGGCCACGAGAGGAAAAAGAAACAAAAGTGAGTTTTGTGCTAAGGCAGGCTTTAATACTAATGAATTTAATGACTCTTTGCCTAGTGTCGTTGTTTCTTTATTGTAGGGATATGAGGTCATAATTCCTAGCGGTGCGTTTAGTGGATTGCACCTATTAGAAAGATTGAGCATTACATTGATTTTGTACCAAGTGCGACAATCTCTACCCGACCTTTCTCTGAAGAACATGAGTCTTTGACACACTTGAAGGGACAATGTAAATTGAATAGAATGCATGCCAAGTGGGTGCAATTTATTGAGATTTTTCCTCATATAATCAAATACACATATGGTGAGGAAAATTTTGTAGTTGATGCTTTAACAAGAAGGTATGTTCTTGTCTTCATTTTAGATACAAAGTTATTGAGATTTGAATATGATAAGGAATTGTATGCTAAAGATGATAACTTCGCTAGTGTGTATGGAGCATGTGAGAAGGCATAGTTTGGTAAGTGTTATAAACTAGATTGGTATTTATTTAGAGAGAATAAACTTTGTGAGCCTACTAGTCTTATGCGTGAGATGCTAGTGCGTGGATATGGTTTGTTGGGTCATTTTGATATGAAAATGATTTTAAACATGTGGCGTGACTATGGGTGGAAGTATTGCTTGCCATTCATTGAGTTTGTATATCATTGGAGTAGTCATTTTGGTGGGAAGAAGACCTTAGATGTGTTTCATGAACGTTTGTAGGAGTATCATTTGCCATTCATTGACTTGTTGCATGAACGTTTGTGGGAGTATCATCTGCCCTTATTAGATTTTGCATATAATAAGACCATGCATACTACTATTTCTTATTCTTCTTTCAAAGTTATTTATGGTTTTAATTCATTTACTCATTTAGCTTTGATGCTTTTGCTTGTTGATGACAGGAGTAACTTGGATGGACTTTTCTAATTTTTTAAAAAATTAATGAAAATTCATATAAAGTGGATCTTCCAGGTAAGTATCATGTTTCTGCTATTTTCAATGTTACTAACATTTTTCCCTTTGATCCAGGTAGAGATTCGAGGATGAATCATTTTGAGGAGAGGTGGAATGATAGGAACCAAGATGGGCCTAGTCTTAAAGATTCTTTGCAAGTTCCAGATGGACAAATTACAAGATCAAGAGTCAAGAAGATCAGTGAAGCAATGTAAGGATTGATGCAATCCACTTGGGATGAAGCTAGCAAGAGCCCAACACTCAAAATGTGCTTGAAAGAAGGAAAACTAGTTTTAATCCACTTGATATAAGCTGTGGAAGACACGACTTAGAGTATCGTTTGGGCCTATTGTTATTGATGGCTTTCAATTTGTTAAAGTATTTATTTTATTAGTTTAGAATAAGTGGGCTTGAGGATCTTAGCTCACATATGTCTTATTTATTACGAACTAGGGTTTTGGGAAGGCCTTGTATTGTGGCCAAGGGCTTATTTAGAAAGTTACATTTTAGGAACTAAGGTTTTAAGAAGTTATTGTAGCGCGACACTGTTCACGTCCCAAATCACTATAGCGCGGCACTATTCATCTAACCGAATCACTGTAGCGCTGCATTGTTCACTCAGAGGTATTTTTGGAAGTAAAGGTTTATTTTAGGTTAGGGTTTCAATTAGGTTTTGGTTTAAAAACACTTTGTAGCCTCATTTGAAGATTAGACAATATCAAATTTTCATTGTGAGTTGAGTTTACTCCTCTTGTTCTTGATTGAACTTTTGAACTTATTAAAGGTAAATCATAACCTTTGTGGCATTCCTCCTTGTAATCTGGGTTCTTGAGACAGGTTCTTCAACGGGTCTAGATTTTAATATAATCTAGGTTCTTGAAACGAGTTCTCATCGGGTCTAAATTCTCCATCTATTGACTTGATTTTGATTTTTTTTGGGTGAGTTTTCAAATTGATTGTGGATTCAACGAGTTTCATTCCTGCGGGTTCATATCATGTTGCCATGGTCAGTGGTGCGACACTGTAGGATCAGTTTCAAATAGAGGGAGAGAGATGGAGAAGAGTATAGATAAAGGAGAGCTAGATGATGGTTATGTGCAATGTGATGGATGGGAGAGAGAGATGCAACCAAGAGAAAAAAAATGCTATTTTAATCTTTAATCGGCCTATAGTTTCCAAATAGAATTATTTAGATACTATATACCTGATTTAAAATTAACCATATCTTTACTGAATTTTAGCTACCTATGTTTATTAACTAATCCAGTTCCAATATCCCAACCACTTTACGCACAATATACGTATTGAGCAGTAGTCCCATTTTATCAATTTTTTCTTTTTTAATTTGAATTTTAAGATTTTCATTATTTCAGTAGCTAACTATAATGCCTGTCCTTGTGGTGTGACTTTGAGAAATAGCTTTCGGGAAAGACATGGAAATTACTTAACTTTTTAAGACTTTTCTTTTCCTCCTCAGGATATAAAGATTTTACATCTAAAATAAAAAGCTGCTTTGGAAACTTAAATTGGAGTTTGCAACAAAATTCCTTAAATTAAATAGAAAGTCCATTTTTACAAAATATGAGTTATTACAGAAAACATGTCTAGGCTTTTGTCACCTTTTCCTTGGGCCATGTTTGTCCTATTACTTCATCCTCATTTCATTCTTAGGAAGGGCATACAATAAAAATAAAATGAGTCGAATACTCAATAAACATTACTTCACATTGTAAAAATCTACTAACATTCATTTTCATTCATGTATTTATCATTCCTCTACATACGTTATATAAAACATTTTCTTTTCTTTAAAACATTTTCTTTTCTTTGAAACATTACAAGGTGGGGTTTTACTCTAAGAAGGTTTTCATTTCTCATAAAATATTGTCCACACCTTTTACATTCATTTGAAAGGAGTTAAACGATTTCACAACATTCTAACTAACACTTATCACTTTCCATTGGTCAGTACACACTATATGCCCCATATATTAGGGTTAGCAATCTTTTGGACCCAAATTCCACCCATTGCCATAAGTTGGGAATCCCTTTCAATTAAGAAGCAGTATTGGGTGCACTATTAGTACTATTTAACCATCATTGCCATCTGTCTAGTCCATTGGTACAATCATTCATTTATTCAGTCATGGCTGTTACGTAGCTTCATTCATTAAAACAGTCATTCCTTTCACGTCCTTTCTTTTTATTAACCAGTCCATTTCATTCATAAACATCATTTAAAATATCATCATTTAAATGTCATTTCACAGCCTCAATCATAAACATCATTATTTAAACATCATTTCACATCTTCGAGCATTAACATCATTATTTAAACATCATTTTATAGCTTCAAGCATAAAAACTATCATTTCATGAAACATAAAGACAACAGTACTACATATAACATTCATTTCACATGTATACAACTATTCATGAGGTGCATAAAATGGGGTTGCCAAAAAAGGTCATTACTTATATATACTTTAAAATAGTAATACCTTACCATACTTTCATAAAATTTCATTTCATTTCATTTCTAAGAAAACATTGTGTTTCCTTTCATTGCATAAAAAGAATATTTTTCTTATAAAAGTATTTAATTTATATATATAAAGAGAAATGCTTCATTTTTATTTTCATATCATTTAGAAAACTCGAGAAGAGTATGAACATAATACTTACCTGAACTCCTTGCTATTTTCATTTCATGCAATCCATTCATGTATGTATTAGATGGCAACTTACAAGCATCCATAACTTTATGTCATTTCCTTTTCATTTACAAATGCAACTTAAACTTAGAACTTGCATAAAACTATCATCGAACTTCATTTACTTAGACCAATTTAGTTATCCAATCCATCCTCCATACATTCTTTTATCACCATTTCTTAATGCTAAACCCATAGCTTGTGACCCATTGAAGTCACACTTCCAACACATTATATTCAACTTCATATTCTTATACTTTAAAGTGAACATTCATGCTTCACTTTAAAAGTTAACACACACTATCACTTTCATCATTTGCTCCCTACCATCATTTCCAATTTATGACTTTAACCAATTTATGACTTTAACCAAGTTATGTAGCTCATTCTTAACCAATACATACTTCCATTCCTTCATTCATGTGTCATATAACCCAATACTTTATCATGGCACAAACTAAAACATTAATCATTCTAATTATATAATAAAGAGGCAAGCATAATATGTAACTATAAGCCAACTTTGATGCTAAAACATTTTTAATTCAAGCCTAAGATAGATTATACATTATATATAGTAAATATGTCCGATATATTCGATACATATAACCAACTAAATTACACATGTACTCTATCCATTTTTTACCTATGATCAACACATGGTCCATCAAATCATCCACTTATTTTTACAAGCTTTATACACACCAACATAATCTCAACTAACATAACACTTCACATAGCACACAGGCACATCACATTTACATCATTTCAACTTCATAAACATAATAATTCTCGAGCTAAATATATATGAGTTTATACCAAAATTAAGGGGCTGAAAATTGATGCTTTCTATCCTTTATTTTTAGTTGCAGCAATGGAGGAAGCAACGTGCTACGGTGGCTTTGCCATGGGTTCAAGGCTGGGTTGAGAAGTCTTGTGGTGGTTCATGGTTTGATTGAGAAATAAGGATGCAAGGAGGGTTGGGTTGCTCTCGGTTTGGCTTAAAGAGGTGGATGCATTGTTGGTTGGGTGGTTCACGGAAAAGTATGGCTAAGCAATGGGCCTTGCGTGGATGAACCACGGTGAAGACTTGCTATGTATGGATCACAATTTCTCACAACATTCCTTATGGTGGTTCTCGGTGAAGGCATGCTCTGGTGTGACGACCCAAAACCTTCGCTTGGGATGGAATGAAGACATAGAGTATTGGAACATGAAATACAAGGTTGCATACCCCCGTTCATGACAGTTAATATGCAATGCTTTCTAAATGCAATTAGCATTATGCAATAATCATAATGGAATAAGGGTAACTAAATATAACTCATGCCAGAATAAACTAAATCATCCCAATAATATTAATAACCATCATAAGTTCAAACGATAAGGTAGCATATCCTAACTACAAAATACTTCAAATCATAAGTCTCCATGATTAGATCAACTCCTTCATATGCTCTAAGGTACGAAGGGTTAGAGTTATGAATATCAATATAAGATCTAATCTTCGGTAGAAGTCCAGCTCCTCTTCAATCAATCAGATCCACTGGTCCATCTTGTCCATCCTCGTCTAGTCTTGATACAACTCCTATCATCCCGAATGAAATGATAATGGGTTTACAAGGGATAAGATTTACTTGAAATCTTGGTAAGTTAAAAAACCAATATGCACAAAGATAAATTAGGTATGATGAATAATAAATATAAAATGCATGCTATGCAAAAAATCAGTATTTGTCTCCCATCCTGATTCCATAACTTTTTTTAGAAAAACTTTGATGCACATTTTCTTACAAAGAACATTTTTCACTTCAACTTTCAAAAAAATAGCATTTCATCATCTTTAAGCATCATTATCAATTGCATTAATATTGTTATCAGAACATATGATATCATCACAGTTCCCCATATGCACTATGAGTACCTATTGATGACTGTAATACAACTCATGTTTCATCAAATTCACAATGCCATGCTTCATCCTCAAAATGACAATTATAACATGAATGTTGTATTTATCAATAAATCATAAATAATTTATCAAAGTATAAGTTAGAGACCAACTTTTTTTTTTTTTGATAATAACGGATCACTTCCATTCATTAAAGAGGACATACAAAGTTAGAGACCAACTTAAAAACTATTTATCATATATCAGAGTTATGTGCTCAATAAGTCCCCCCTTCTTTCTCAAGAAAAAACCTCTCCCTTCTTTCTAAACTCTTCCAAACTCCAAATCTAACATAAGGGGGTGGGAGCTTCAGCTCCTTCCCCCCCTCTTTTTCCTTCCCCCTCCCTTCTCCTCTGTCCATTTTATTTTGGTTTTGCTTTTGTGTTTTTCAGGCCAAATAAGGGAGGATCGTCGTTTGGGTCTTTCCAGCAGTCGCCCTCAACACGTGCCCCACCGGGATGATGCCCAGCCGTTGATCTTCAAGACCTCCAAATCCGGCTTCCATCGGAGTGGAGCATAGCCCACACGCACAGAAGGAAGTTCCGGATCTTGTCGGCACGTGGTCCTCACTCGCCACCGAGGAGTCCTCTACAGAAGACACGCTCGGCTTTTCTGGAATCCTTTACTCCGGGACTTCCAAGATTGACCTTCGGATTTCCTCCCAAGGTGACTAGTGTCCTGTACGTGCCATTGTCAATGCTTTGTGCACTGTTCATCTGTTTCGTTTCAGTGCTTTTATTTTCTTGTTATTCCATTTTTTTTTTTCAGTTTGGCCCAAGTGAGGTGCTGAGCCATTGGATTGGACGCAATTTGGGGAAAGAGCTGTTCTTGAGTGGCGGGCGATGTTACGGTCGGTGGTCATATGGCCAGTACTTGTGCGTAGGTGCTGCCTGCGAAGTGGAGGCTGTTTTGGCCATGCGTGAGTTGGGTGCTCATGTCTTCGGAGCTTGAGATACCGATGCTTGCAGTGGGCGTGAAGTCCAGATTTACACTAGTGCTTGTGGTTCTATAGCTTGTTAATGTGTTTATTTGTAGTTGTTTTTTTATTTTAGTTATTAATAAAAGAGAAATAGGCTATTGAATTTGGTGTCCATAGCAGTGTCTCGTACTCTTCCTCCCTAGGAGGATAGAAGGGGCATTTAATTTCTGTTTTACAAAGTGCTTTCTCTGTTATGAGAGAGTTTTTTTAGAAGTTAAGACAATGTTCGCCACAAAAGAATTTATGTGTGGGGAAGCCCCAGAGCTAATACGTAATTTGGCTTATAGTCTGAATTTTTTATGTATTGATAACTCACAGTTATAACTTCGGTTCATTGATGAAATGAGTCTATTTTCATCAACAAAAAAAAAACCTTACAAACTATCTGAGTTTGAAAAATTGTAGTGGCTATAAACAAAGTTACACTAAGTTAGGACTTGAGCTTCTAAGGAAGATGTTCATAATCAAAAGGGTTCAAAAATAAGTATTTACAAAAATACTCTTAAACTTTCCAAATCACCACTAAGGCCCTAAATTTTCATTATTCGTAAATGAGCCCCAAAATTTACCAAACTTCACAAACCTGATGTTTTCTACGTTCTAAAGCCATCTATTCCCTTGAAATTTTAAGAATAAAAGTTCAATTATGCTAATCACACCCAACCCATGATGCATGTGTACTCAATTTCAACTATTTAACCCCCATGGATGCATGTGTACTCATCAAGTTCCATCAACAATTACAACCTTAATGACAAATTAAAAATTTAGGTTCAGGTCATACAAGTTTATCCAACACTTAATCATGGCTCAAGACCTTAATCACCACTAAATCATCCATTAAGTATGTCTGATGTTTCTAGCTTTTCATCAAGAGATGTTTTAAAAACTTAATCAAATCATACATTTTTATTCTTATCCTAATCAAAAGGCTTTTCTAAATGCACATTATTCAAGCCTAGGTAAATTAAATCAAAACTTCCATATGTTAATCATAACTAATCAAAACCAATACATGCTTAGATGATCAACACAAGATAGAATTAAAGTCTATTATGGCATTCTTCTAACTTCAAAATTAACCTTCAAGACTCATTCTAAGACATTCATATAAAATTATTCTAAGACATGTCATAACTATAAATTCAACTAAAAACAATTTATGAAATTAATTATCCCAATTAACCCGGTTTTGAACTAAACATGGTAATCTCAACTAAACTCAATTAAAAACTCCCTCCCATGGCATAGATTTAAGCCTAACATGCTATGCAAATACTAAAAAAATATTAGGGCAAGGTTACTTACTAATATTCATGGTTCTTAGAGCTCCCAGCATAACCTCACTCAAGAACTTTACTTGGTTTCACTCTATTGCTCACTAAGAGGGAAAAATCTTTCAAGACTCATAAGAAGGATTGGAGGAGATGGGTGAGGAAGCGAGGAGGTGAAAGGGAGTATTTATAGGGTTCATTGGAGAGATGAAGGGAGAGAAGAGGCACGATAAGGGTGAGGTTTAGGATTGGTGGAGGTGAGCGATGGATGATGAGTGCCAAAAATCATATTGTGTCATCCTTTGGCCAGGTGAATAGTGCACTATAACTTCATAATTTAAACAAGGTTAGGTGCTACAATGAGCCTGTGGGTGCAGGAGCTGCTTTGGATCAGATTTTAAAACAAAACAAAAATGATTTCAAAGAGGAAATCATGATAGAGGCCAATGGGTTTGATTCCACCAAGCTGACCAGTTTTCGCTCTATTGCTTGTCTCATCTTTGTGGTCTATTTTGTAGGTATGATGGCCTTCATTTGGAGATTTTTCAGGTGAGGAAAGAAGGCTTGATTGGCTGCCATGCGATCATACATGAGCAGAAAATGAAAGGAAAGTAAAGTGATGGTGGTTCAGTCGAGTGACATGCGCAACCCTCTCCCTTTGCCAATCGGTTTGGCTTTCTTTGGGGGATAAAATGACAAACAAGCTTTTGAGTGCCTTGAAGTACTTATTTGGGATTGGAGGGCAGGGGTGGTGGCATGTGGGAATGACTCAAGGAAGAGTAGAAAAATCATGAAAAATTCTAAGGGCACTCGGTTTGATTCCAACTAGTTTTCCTAAGGAAATGGTTGGACTTTAGTTCGGTTTCTTGGAGGAATTTTGCCCAACGCTTGGTCTGGTTTATAAGTGATGAGATGATGTGTTATTGGTGAAATTATAAATGAAAATATGATGGAAATGGCATGGGCTAAGGGCTAGTTTGGTGCAATGCACATGAAGGTGCACATGTGTGTCGATTGTGGTGATTTGGGCATTGACATGTCTTTGCCTCTATTGACACTTGTTGGGTCAAGATAAAACTTCTAATTTGGCCTAAGAATGATGCAATTCAGTAATTAAAATCAATAAAAAATGTTGAAATTAATTAAAAGGAAAATTAAACTTAAAACATGGTTTAGATGTCACTAATCATGTGTAACTTGATTAATGCCCTTAACTCAAGGTAGAAGCTTAATTATGATCAAGTTGGGACCTTAGGGGCGTGGGGTATCTTTTGGGCTTAAGGGAAACAAATGGTATGGTCTATGTGGGCTTCAATTAGAAGTGTAAATGAGTGGACCTTATGTCCAGATTTGAGGGCTCATATAAGGCCTCAATGGTCTACCAAGGTTGGGTCAAAATGGCATGTCTTTCTAAGGTTGGGTCAAGGGCCTCTACTATCACCAAGTTAAGTCCAAAGGCTTCTTGCCTTCCCCATGTTTGGGCCTAATTTTCAAGGCTTGTCAAGAAAGAACTAAAGTTTCTTAAATCCATATGAGTTATGGCTTATGGCATCTATCCTTAGCTCATCACATCCTTAGTGATTGAGGGCCCTAGATAAAACACTATTGGGCGTATCTCTAAATCCATCCATACTTAGTCCTTTTAGCTTAGCCCACTAAGGATGCCAAGTGTCATTCCCCTATTGGCTTTTCTTTTATGCCACCACCACATAATGGCATATCAATGTCTGAAAAAATCTATAATTTTCTATGTGAGTGAGGAATTGAAAACAAGGTTTTTACTTTAACTTTAGACAATACTTCTTCAAATGAGGTTTCAATGAAGATGTTAAGAATTCAATCGAATATTAAGAAAGCCCTTGTTTGTGATGGTGAGTTCTTCCATCTTCATTGTTGTGTTCATATCCTCAATTGGTAGTACAAGATGAGTTAAAAGAAATTGATTGTGCTATCCAAAAAGTTTGTGAAAGTATCAAATATGTCAAGTGATCACAAACAAGAAAATAGAAATTTTTAGAATCAACCAATCAAATGTCTTTGGACAGTAAGAGTGGGCAAAGACAAAATGTCCCTACTGGATAGAATTCTACATTTCTTATGCTTTAGAGTGTTCTTTTCTATTGTCGTGCTTTTTTTTTTCCATTTGGAGTTGACTGATTCAAATTTTAAGCATTTTCTATCCACATATGAGTGAGATAAAGTGGAGAAGATCAACACTTTCTTGACTATTTTTTATGATGTCACTTGTGACATTTCTATAACCAAATACCCTTATGGCCTTAAGCCAATTTGTAGTTTCCAGCATTTTTTATGATTTATTTGACATTAAATGAGCAATGTGAGAGTGAGGATGACTTCATGAGAAATATTTCTATACAAATGATTGCTAAGTTTGAGAAATATTGGTCAAAGTTCAATTTGATGTTGGCTATAGGAATAATATTGAATCCTTGATACAAGCTTCAAATTGTTGAGTTTTCTTATCAGAAGTTTTATGAAAATTTTTCCTTGGAGTATTTGAATGATCATGAAAAATTGGCATCTCTTTTCATGGAATATAGTTCTAGTGCTCCCACAAGTTCAACAACAACTTCTAAAAGAAATGTCTGCAGTGCGGAAACTCAATTCAAATCTCTTAGTAGAGGGACTAGACAAGTAATGAAGGTAAACACAAATAATATTTTTTTTGTTTAATGATTTATATTATATTATTTTTTATATCATGTTGACTTGAAATATTTGTTTTTTTTAAAGGAATTTGATTCATTTCATGTTGATGATCTTACTGCCCACATACAAAAAAAAAGTCAATTAGAGCTCTATTTGGATGAAACTAGGGTAGATAAAAATACTCCCCTTGATATTATTTCCTTTTGCAAAGGAAATGAATTTCTTTATCCTGATCTCGGTTATATGGCTAGTGACATTTTGAATGTCTATGTTTCTATCATTAAATCTGAATCAACCTTTAGTGTTGGTGGGCATAATATTGTTGAAGCATTGGTTTGCATAAGAGATTGGTTATATGGCGAGGTAGTGTTATTTTTAGTTTTATTAAATAACGGACTGTAATGTTTTCTAATACATTAATTTTATTTACTTTACTGATGCCATTTTTTAAAAAAAGCACAAGAAATGAAATTAGAAGAGCTAATTGAAGATGTTATGGAGTTGCATATCAATAATAAGAGCAAGGAGAACGCTTCAATTCCTTATGTAAACCAATTAAATGTTTACGTTTGTATTTATTATTATTGGAATTGTAACTTTAAAATTATTTCAATATGTTTATGTTTGTATTGTAATTTCAAACTTATGCTAATATTTGGTATTGTTAAGATTTTGATTTTGGTGTTTTTATTTATTGTTCGGATTGTAATATTCGATTTTAAATTGGATTTATATTTTTATTTTTTTATTGTAATATTAGTTTTATTAGATCTTAAAATATGAAAAAAATTGATATTTTTCATTAGTAGTTAGTTTTATATTTTTAGAAGATATTGTGAATTTAATTTTTATGTGGATTAGGTCAAATGGGTTATTTAGGTCAATTCAACCCATTAACATAAAATGGGCTGAAAAGGATCAAAAGTAGTCGAGTCGTATCGATCCATTTTTTACTAATCAATAATGGGTCATAACAGGTCGTGTCGTGTAACCTATTATGTTAATGGGTTGTGTTAGAATTTGAAATTTTGACACGTCAACCTTAATGGATCGTGTTCGTGTTAATCCATATAATATAACGTACATGTCTTAATATGACACAAATACAATCCATTAACATGACTTTCCACTCTAGCTAGGAAGGGAGGATGTTACCAACTAGGTGAATGAAGGGAGGATGTTACCAACTAGGTGAATGAAGGGCAGCAACCCTACCACTATCCCAAGAAGTAGACCATTCCTAAAACTCATAAATTCGGTCGTCCTCGTGGTGGCTACCTTGGAAGTCATCCATCCTTATTTTTTTATTTTCATATTAATTTATTTAGGTTTTATTATTTTTATCTAGCATAGACCGGGATTTCATATTTTCTCATTAGATTATTAAGAAAAACTAAATAAAACTGGATATAATCTATTACCTATATAGAAGCAGAAACACCTTTTTTATATTCTATCAAGCCACCTCAGCATTTTTATTTTTTTATTTATTATTTTATTTTCTCCTTAATTAAAATATCCTTCAGTTTCACTTTAGTCCTTGATACAATTTCATTTCACTAATTGCAAACTCTCTACAGTTCCACCTCGGTTGTTCATAGACCCTCTAACTTTATGGGAAAGCTTCAAACAGGTTGGCGTGTCCTTCCCCTTTTACACCATCCAGTGAAATTGGGACACGTAATAGTCTTATGGGAGTTACCGTGGGTGTGAGTCCAGCTTCTTCTTTCCCTTTCTCCGACCCCTCATTTCGTCTCTTCCTTCTCCCCAAAACTCTCCCTCTTCTCTCTTCTCTATTCGAACCCAATATCGTCTCCGTCGAAAACCTCTCTCTCACTGAAGCTCCATCGAACCCATCCCATCTCTAGAACCCACTCCCCACTTGGACCCACTAAACCCCACTCAACCCACTTGATCCGTAAGTTTTTTCCTATTAGTGGTTGTATTATTCAGCATATATGTAAAGCTTGGTTTGTATTGAATAATCTTCTAGTAATGATGGGAGAAATTAGTAGATATGACATTTTTGTAGGACAATGGGGAGTGAGTTGGCTCTGGATATGTCTGGTTTTTTTTTTTTTTTTGGTCTCTATTGGTCGATCTTGCACAAATGGATGCAAAATCACAGTTTTCAATGGCCTTAGAGATTATTTCGATGCCAAGCTTTACATATTATTAAGGCATCTGCCTCTTCTCACTCTGCAGCAGCACCAAGCACTAATGCACCACCATTCCAAACCATTTCAGAGCAACGCAGCAGCACTATTGTGCTGCACAGCAAACCTACAATGGCAGAGGAATGATGTGTAACAAACCGCACCTTTCATAGGACAACTGTCATATTGTAAATGGAAAAGGAATCAAAGTTGTTACTTGTAGTTTGCTATAAATACTCTACTATAGTTGAAGGAAAAACAATGAGAATTCGAGAGCAATACTAGACTCTGTCCTAAGCATATCCTCAAACCCTTCTTCATCTTTTCATGTTCTCTTGCTTTAACATGGTATCTAAAGCTAGTGACTAATGTCTACAAAAAATGGCAGCTCTAGAAAAAAAACGCAACGCAGAAAAAAATTCCCACCCACCCCTCCTCATTTCATCCGCTACACAGTTTGTAAATATCAAACTTACTATTGAAAACTTCCTACTCTGGAAAGCACAAGTCATACACTCTTGAAAGGCCATCAACTTTATGGCTATGTTGATGGCTCCATTCCCTCTCCAACAGCCTTTGTTGATGGAGACCGGAACTCTGAGCACACTAAATGGGTCTTACAGGACCAGTTGCTCATCTCCATTCTTAACTCTTCCCTTTCGGACTCAATCTGTTCCCAAGTCCTAGAATGTACCACGTCTCATGAGGTTTGGACTACACTCCAGAACTTATTCTCAGCCAAATCCAATGCCCATGTGTTTCACACCCAATACCAACTTGCTACCCTTCGCAAAGGATCTGAATCCATTATAGATTACTACAATAAAGCCAAATCCCTTTCCTTCTCATTAGGTGCTGCTCACCATACACTTAGTGATCAAGAATTTTCAGTTTATTTACTCGCTGGCCTTGGGACAGAATATGAGTCCTTGGTTACATCCTTAACCACTCGTCCAGACCCTTTCTCACCTCCTTAAATTTACAGTTTCTTGCTTAACCATGAATCTCGTCTAGCCCATCAGACTAAAGCATTGCTTTCGGGTCCTCATTTTTCAGCTAATGCTACCACTTCAAAATTTTCTACAGGTACTCAGTCCTCCTATAGGGCTCGCAACCCTTCGTTCTATGGTGGTCGTCGTGGCTGTGGTGGCCAAAATCACTCTGCCGATGGTCACAACAATGCTACCTCTTCCAACTACTTTCATAATCAACCTAATACGTGTCTCCATTGCCAAGTTTGTAACAAGATAGGGCACATAGCCCTTACATGCTATTATCGGTTCGACCATGCATATCAGGCATCTGCACCATCTTCTCTCACAGTAAATTTCACAACACTGCCCTCTCATATCTCGACATCCAACTAGTTCCCTGATTTGGCTACAACTCACAATTTCACTGTAGATTTAGCCTCTCTGAATTTGGATGCCACATCATACTAGGGCTCTAATCAAGTGAGCATTGGGGATGGTTCCACCTTACCCATCCAGCACTCAGGCTCCGCTCAAATAAATTCTCCCACTGGCAAATTTCTTCTTCATAACCTCCTTCATGTGCCTTCAATTTCTAGAAATTTACTCTCCGTTCGGCAGTTTAGTGTTGATAATCATGTGTACTTTGAATTTCACAGCCACTTTTTTCCTGTGAAGGATTTGGCTACCCAGGCGGTTCTGCTCAAGGGACTCATTGAAGACGGGCTTTATGTTCTGCCATCTACCATCATCGCACCTTCACCATCATCTTCTTCTTCTTCGAGAGCCTTTTTGGGTTCAAGAACATCTGCAACTCAGTGGCATGAAAGGCTTGGTCACCCTTTGGCCCATGTCACTAATCTCACTATCCAACGGTTTAATCTCCCTACTACATGCACTCGTGGGCCAACCTTTTGTCTAGGCTGCACAATAGCAAAGACCCATGCGCTCCCTCATCAGCTCCCCCATCCGCTCTCTCCCACTATCACCTCTGAACCTTTTAAGTTACTGTTTGCATATGTATGGGGCCCAGCCCCAGTCCTATCTAGTAATTCATGTCGTTCTTATTTGTCTATTTTATATGATCACTCCAAATATCTCTGATTTTTTCCAATGCAATCTGAGTCCAATGTATCTTCAATATTCTTGCTTTCCTTCAATATGGGAGTAATGTTTTTTCTAAGAATGTTATCTATATTCAAACGAATTGGGGAGGAGAGTTTCGTCCTTTACGACCTATTTTTCAATCCCGAGGGATTATTCATCGTGTTACATGCCCTTATTCTCATCAACAAAATGGGAGCATTGAGAGACGTCACCGTCACAAGGTGGAGACCTGTCTCTCTTTACTCTCTCATGCATCAATGCCACAAAAATTTTGGGCCGAAGCATTTCAAACGGCTACCTTTTTAATCAATCGCATGCCAACCCCTCTTCTCAACAACAAATCTCCTTTTGAAGTCTTAATGGGTCATCCCCCAAATTACCTCTTTCTTCAAATTTTTGGATCTTCATGTTGGCC
Organism: Pterocarya stenoptera; assembly: GCA_003123785.1. Classification (NCBI taxonomy): domain Eukaryota; kingdom Viridiplantae; phylum Streptophyta; class Magnoliopsida; order Fagales; family Juglandaceae; genus Pterocarya; species Pterocarya stenoptera. The sequence continues at coordinate 128,795 of QEOT01006508.1, forward strand.
CAACTTAAGACCTTTTAACAACCACAAACTTGACCCTAGATCCAAAATGTGTGTCTTCATGGGTTACAACCCAGATCACAAAAGCTATCTCTGTTATCACATTCCCTCTAGTCATACTTATATCTCAAAGGATGTTGTTTTTAATGAAGGTTGCTTTCCCTTTGCTGCTTCTTCTGAACCAAACACTTCGGTTTCTAATAGGCCCATCATTTCACCACCCACCTCTTTTTCTCTCACTCGATCTCCTCAAGTGGACACCTTCCAATCTCAGCCCGTGGACTCTAGTTCCACTTCACCCACGCCCTCAGCCCAAAGCCCATCTCGACCCACACTTCCTCCATCTTTTCCCCCAAACCCTAGTTCTCATTCATCTTCTACAACCAACTAACATTCCTCAACCCCTAGCAGTCCCTCAAACTCCTCTTCTCCTCAACAGATCTCTGCTCCTCCTCACTCTGCTTTACCACCTCCTCCTCACCCTATAGCCACTCGATCTCACAACCGCATATACTACCCCAAACAACGAACAGATGGTACAGTTCCCTGGCCTCCACCCGGACCCTCTCTATCCCTCAAGGCCACTGTACCTTTCTCCTCTTCCTCAACCATCTCTACTCCCGAAGAACCTTCCTCTTTCTCTGAAGCATTGAAATATCTGGAGTGGAGATCTCATAAGCAGATCGAGTTCCAATGGCTACTTCAAAATAAAACCTGGGACTTGGTCCCTTTCACCCCCAATCTCAACGTGTTTAGCTCCAAGTAGGTCTTGAAAACCAAAAGGCACGCTGATGGTACCTTGGAACGCCATAAAGCAAGGCTTGTTGCCAAGGGATTTCATCAGCAACCTAGAGTCAATTTCTCAGAGACCTTTAGCCCAGTCGTCAAACCTGTTACAATCTGTGTTCTTCTTGCTCTTGCAGTCACGTCCAAATGGCCATTCCATCAACTCGATGTGCAGAACGCCTTCTTACACGAAGACTTTGAAGAGGCTGTCTTCATGCAACAACTACCTGGTTTCACCAATCCTGATCATCCTACACATGTCTGTATGCTAAAACAATCACTCTATGGTTTAAAACAGGCCCCTTGGGCCTAGTTTGCAAAGCTAACTAAGAAATTGCTTCATTTAGGTTTTCATGCATCTCGGTCAAATAATTCTTTATTCATATTGCACACTAACTCTAATTGCATTTACATTCTAATCTATGTTGATGACATAATTGTTACTAGGTCTAGTTCCACATTTATTTCTAATTTTATTGCATCTCTAAGTACCTATTTTCCTGTTAAAGACTTGGGTCTGTTGCACTATTTTTTGGGAGTCAAAGTTACTCGGGTTTCTACTGGTCTTTTCCTTTCACAGTCTAAATATATAGTTAACTTACTCTCTATGACAAACATGCACAAATGCAAATCTGTGTCCACTCCCATGTCCACTACTGTGAAATTATCGGCCATTGATGACTCCACCTTTGAAGGCCCCCAACTATATCAAAGTGTTGTAGGGAGTCTTCAGTATTTAGCCTTTACACGTCCAGACTAGTCCTATGCTTCAACAAGGTATGCCAGTACATGCACAGCCCTAGAAATTCACACTGGTAGGCAGTCAAAAGAATCTTGCATTATATGCAAAAGACTCAACACTTGGGTTTATTTTTGTCTCAATCCTCTTCAGTTAAAATTTCTACCTTTTTTTATGCTGACTGGGCCGGATGCACAGATAATCGGAAGTCCATTGGGGGCTTTTGTGTGTACCTTGGTGCTAATCTAGTTTCCTGGGTTTCAAAAAACCAAGCTACCATTGCTCGCTCGTCAATTGAGGCTAAGTATAAATCAGTTGCTAAAACAACATGCGAGGTTATTTGAATTCAATCATTGTTAAAAGATCTTGGCATTTTTATCTTTGATTCTCCTATTTTGTGGTGTGATAATTTAGGAGCAGCCTACTTGTCAGTGAACCCTGTTCTTCATGCTCGTACCAAACATGTCAAGCTCGACTATCATTTTGTTCGTGAGAGGGTTGCTACAAAGACACTTCAAGTCTCTTTTCTATCTAGCAAAGATCAACTTGCTAACATCCTGACTAAGCCTCTCTCTACCAACGGATTTCATCAGCTACGATCAAACCTCACACTTGCTAATGTGCCGCTTGAATCGCGGGAGGGTATTAAGGCATCTGCCTCTTCTCACTCTGCTGCAACACTAAGCACTGCTGCACCACCATTCCAGACCATTTCAAAGCAACGCAGCAGCACTACATGTGCTGCACAGCAAACCTAAGATGGCAGAGGAATGATGTGTAACAAACCACACCTTCCATCGGACAGCTGTCATATTGTAAATGGAAAAGGAATCAAAGTTGTTACTTGTAGTTTGCTATAAATACTCTACTATAGTTGAAGGAAAAACATTAAGAATTCGAGAGCAATACTAGACTATGTCCTGAGCATATTCTCAAACACTTCTTCTTCATCTTTTCATGTTCTCTTGCTTTAACACATATTATTTGGAAACTTGGTATTGTTAGGGAATCCTTCCTAGATAATTACTTCAAAAGTTATGGACGGTAATTGGCTTTATAAGCACTTGGGTACTCATCATAAAACAATTTTTTTAGCATAGTTGCAATGAATTTCTCCCTCATGATGAGTCGTAGAGAAGTAATCTTAGTTAAGATGTATATATCGTTCCAGCTAGCTCTACCCTAGTTGAGAATTGAGATTGTTATATACTTGCAGTGGAATGTTCTCTATTTCTGCAGAGGTTCAAGTTCGAGTTTCGACTGAGGGAGAGCGACTGAGTTGTGAGACGTTCGAAGGAGAGAGAGTATCTTAGTGAGATCAACAGTGGAGAGAAAGGCAGACAAATTTTGATTTTTGGGAGGGGGGACAACGAGCGATGAGGGAGGGGTGAGGGGAGATTGGGTTTTTTTCTTTGGGGAAGGCCACAGTGAATCGGGGTTATTTTCCGCGTGCAGCCGCCCAGGGGGGGAAGGTTAGAGTAAATGAGATACACTACATGCACTCCTATTCTTCAACTTAGAGAAGCAATTACGTGTCAAATTGCAAATTTTATTAGTGAGTGCAAAACTACAAACCTCACCTCGACCAGCCTGTGGCTGCTCCGTAACTTTATTAATATCCTAATTCTAATTACAATACATTATGGTTCTACTTCCCCTACTGATAACGTTTTATTTTCTTGTCCTCTTAGGCCTCTCTCTCTACAAATCAGTAGGGGTGTTCATCTGGGCTGGGAAAAAACCCAGCCCGGTCCAGAACCCGAAAAATTGGGTTCCGGTTCCAGGTTCTAACCCAGATCAAACCCGGGCCGAAACCCGGGTTGACAAACCTGAACTAACCCAATCTGATTACAGGTTTGAAACCCAATACCTGGGTCTTTTAAAAAAATAAAAACTGATATCAAAACGGCGTCATTTTGATACCGGTTAAACAGTCCCCCCCCCAAAAGTCTCTCTCGCCCTCTCGCTCTCTCGTTACGTTGCGAAACCCTAACTCCCTGCCTCCATCATCGTGACCCCGTGAGCCATGAGCAGTGACCCCATTGCTGTCGCCGCATCATTTTCGCTGCATCTTCGTCACCGTCCGCCTTTCCCTCTAGGGCATTGTTAACTTGTTCGGTACTCTCTCTCTCTCTCTCTCTCTCTCTCTCTCTCTCCCTCCCTCCCTCTCCTTGTAACTATGATTTTGTGCGTTGATTATTAGTGGGTCTTTATTTTGGCTGGGATGAATTAAGGTCATTTTGGTCTTTCGGTAGATATATAAATATGTATATGGATATGAAAAATATGAAAGTTGCGACTTTTTTTTTATTTTTAAATAAGAGTAGCTAGTACAGAAAGAATATATGGGCAAAAAAAAAAAAACTAAGAACTACCAATTCATGTATATATGTATGTATGTAGGGATAATTCATTGATATATTAATTTATGGGGAATTTAATTTGCTCTATTTCGATATTCTAAGCTTGAGGAAGATACTGAAATGGAAAGAATTAAGTAAAGCAATTGATCAAACCCAAGGGGAGAGGAAGAATAAAGATAAGTAATGATATTATGATACTAATCATCTCTTTTATTAAGAAGAAGAGGCTGAGAGCTTGAGGGTAATCCCAATCACCTTTTTATATATAATGTTCTCTACTTGATGGTTGATGGGAATCATGTTGTGTGTTCATAAGACTAAACATTCCAAGCATTTTCCATTTAAGTAAGGAATAATTCCAAAGTACATATCATGGGAGTACTCCTGCTTGACTGCCATATTGCAGGCAATAGGTTAAGATCATCAATATGAGCTAGGCCAAAGGTGGACAGTTTCAGCTTGGTAACATGTACCTGTCTAATTAATGTCATTTATATATATATATGCATGCATGATTTATATAATTAATTAATTGTTTCCTGAGATATGTAATGACGACATTATATTGATCATATTTTTTGTCTTATTTTTCTTTATATGTATTTCTATGAATTTTAGAGTTGTTATATTTGATTATTAGTGTTTGATTATTTATTATATTGTGTTTGGTAGTTTTTATTACTCAATAACAGATAGAAGAAAATTTTGTGAGTTGTAATATTGGTACAACCCAAGAGGTTGATAGTGACTCCTCGTCTATTCCAGTGGATGTGGAGGAGCTTGGGAGTCTTCCAACCCCTTCATCCACATATACACAACAGCCTACCCGTTCCATCCCACCTTTACTCAAGAAATAAATTAAAAAAACACCTAGTAACCAATCGATGGTTTAGGAACACTTTACTAAAGTGCAACCTATTAACCAAGATAACCTAAAAGCTCAGTGCAATTATTGCACTAAACTATATAGTTGCCACTACAAGAATGACACTTCATCTATGCTACACCACCTCCAGAATGCATGTGAAACTTCCCCTCTTAAATTTAAAGGAGCTAGAAAAAGTCAATCATCTAGTGTTAAGAGGGATGCGGAGGGAAGAGTGTGTAGCCCATAAAGTCTAGTAAAGTATGATCCAGAAAAATTTAGGGTGTCAACCAATAAGTTTTTTATTAGGTGTGAATTGCCTTTTAGGCTAGTGGAGAATAAAGGGTTTGTTGAGTTCATAGCTGATTTAGAGTCTCGATTTACTTTGCCATCCTGAATCACTTTAAAAATGGATTGTATTAAGGTGTATAACGAAGAGAATATAAACTTGAAAAAATTGTTGGATGGTCAAAGAATCTGTCTAACCACCAATACCTGGACATCGATGCAAAATATGAACTACATGTGCATTACTACACATTTTATTGATTGCAGCTAGAAATTACACAAAAAAATAATAAAATTTTGTCAAATTCCCAACCATAGGGGCGAAACTATTGGGAGAGTGTTAGACTTGGGGTTGCATGATTGGGAGATTAATAAGATCTTGACCATCACAGTTGATAATGCCTCCTCTAATGATGTTGCTGTTGATTACATGAGGAAGAGAATAAAGGATAATGATTGTACCATATTGGGTGGTGAGTTTCTTCACATGCAGTATGCTACCCATATATTGAATTTGATTGTTATGGACGGTTTAAGAGATGTTTATGAGTTTGTAATAAGGATTAGAGATGCCGTCAGATATATGAAGTCTTCACCATCAAGGTTTTCCAAGTTCAAGGCTTGTGCGGTAAAGAAAAATATTAGTGGGAGTATGATTTGCTTGGATGTTCCTACTAGATAGAACTCCATATATTTGATGTTGAGTACCGATGAAAAACATAAACAAGCCTTTGAACACTATATATGTGTATGGATAGTGAATTCGTGAACCCCCATTGTTGATGATTGGAAAAAAGCACATATTTTTGTAAAGTTGCTGAAAATATTTTATGATGTTATATTGAACATTTCTAATTCTTTGTATGTGACGACTAATGTATACTTCCAAGAACTCTGCAGAATTGAAGATACATTAAATGATATGTGCAATAGTCATTACTTGATCACTAGGACCATAGGCATATATATGAAAAGTAAGTATAAAAAGTATTGGGGTAGCACAGATAGGTTCAACTTAATGATATATGTTGTTTTTGTGCTTGATCCACAATATAAAATGATAGGAATGAAGTTTTGGTTAAAACAGTGCAAAGGGGATGAGCTGGCGGATATGATAGAGGCTAAGGTTAAACTCTTGTTAAGCCGCTTGATTGAGCAGTATAACAAATTTCGTGTGGGTAGTGGGGGGAAGTTCTAATATGGCTCAAGGGAGGCCAATCACTACTTCTACTTCTACTGCTACCTTAACTAAATTTACTAAATTTGATAGCAAGTTAGAGAAATACCTTCAGGAGCAAGGATTTATGGATTTTAGATCAGAACTTGATAGGTATTTGTCAGAGGGGTGTGCACAAAAATCACCCAGTTTTGATATTTTGGATTGGTGAAGAGTTAATGCCACCAATTATCCTATCCTTGCTGAGGTAGCACGTGATGTGTTAGCCACCCATATTTCCATTGTTGCCTCGGAGTCCACATTTAGCACTGGAGGACGCATCTTAGATCATTTTAGGAGTTCATTGTCTTCAGAAACTGTCGAAGCCCTCATTTGCACTCAAAATAGGTTAAGGACCAAACCTCTCGACATCCTGGAATTGGAAGAATATGTACAGTCGATGAACCTTGAAGGTAAGTTTGAAACTTGAAATACTTTTTTAATATCTATCTATCTCGGTTTATTATATATCTAATTCAATTTTTAATATTTTTTTAGATGATCATCTAGCTTCATCTTCAATAGAGGCTGATGTAAATCTCTCTTCCCATTCATGCTGAAAAAAATCTAAAGTGCTTTCTTCTTATTTTCATTCTATAAAGAATGGGACTAGACTAGACTGAAACTGCTGGTTATTATTTAAAATAAGCCTAACAAAGACAAAAAGTACTGATTAGGGAATGGAAATATGTAGTTAGAATTCTCACCTAACAATGAATAAGCTACCATGTTTTATATCTGCCATAACTGTCATGGTTTCAAGTATGAATTTCACATTCATTTTTTAGAAATCTCATATAATTATGTATAAAAGGACAAGACCAGGAAATTGTAATACTAGTGGACATGGAAGATATAATTTTGTAACCTGTACTGCTTTATGAAAAGGAAGAAATGCCCTTTTTGTAACCTGTACTTCTATCATGCATGCAGGCAGGCAGATGCTGGTTAACGTCATTACTAGCAGCCACATGAAGTAAAGCAGACAACAACTGGCTAGCAAATCCTCACAGCTGGGTCATCAAATAGAACAATGTTCTTAGCAATTAAGTTTCTCTGAAATACCAATTTGTAATATTTTTAACAAATTAGTTCAAACAATGTAATATGTAGTTGATTGCATCGTGCATGTCGCATTCATTTTACATGATAAATATTGATTTTTTTTTACATGCATTTAGTTAAGTTAATTAATTGTTTATGTTGTATTAAGAAATAAGACTAAAAGAGATTTATATTGGTTATCTATTGAGAATATGATTTGAAATTCTAAATGAAGACAAAATCTTTGAAGTCCAATTAATAATAAAGAAAACTTTCGTTAAAAAAAAAAAAACTGGGTACAATCCAGAACCTGAATTTTTGGGTTTTAAAAAATCCGAATCCACCCGGATTCCGGTCCGTGTCTGACCCGGACCAACTTGTTCCGAGTTCCAGCCCAGGTTTGAAACCCAGATTTTCAGATTGGAATCCGGATGAACACCCCTACAAATAGGCATTTTATTTTTGTTTTCAAAAGCCAATGAGTTGGAAGTTGCAATCAAATGAAATCAATGCATCTTCGTCCAAACCAGGGCCTTTAAATAGAGATTACGCTGGCCTTTCTATTAGCACGGTTCATTTGGGCCAGTTATCGTCCTACCTGGACCGATAGCTAGGTCGCTCATCCACCCATATCCGAGGGCTGGTACAGATTCATTAGGCGGGTATTGGATACTACAACCCAGGTTTACTTTAAAAAATAAATAAATTATGCCCAACTCGATTACTCGGATTTTTGGGTACTACAGTACAACCTTGGTGCCTAGATTTTTAAAAAAAATTAAAAAAAGAATTTATTTTTTGTAAAATTTGGTCCATCAGAGTTCCCAGATTTCCGCTGCTTCTCACATTCTATAAATAGCCGAACATCTAGAGAGGCATTTAGGTAATCGGTCTGGGTTTCAATTTTCAAATAACGAAAATTGAGGCAAAGTAGAGAGAGAGAGAGAGAGAGAGAGAAGGAAAGAGGAGGGGGGGGGGGTTTCAGAGACATCTCCTGTGTCTGTGCAAGGAAAGGAAGTATACCAAAACTAAACACAGAATCCTAGCCATTGATCAGTTTCGCATTCGCATCTGAAGGATGTTCCAATGCTGATCCATTCGTCGAACAATGCTTACCATTACTGTTGAGTAAACTTTTACTTCTTAGCAAAACAGCTTAGTTGATTAACCTATGCAGTAATGCTGAGTATAAAGTCTTTCAGTCATGTGTAAACTAAGATCAGTAGAGAACTAATATTGGAGTCGTTGCATGTATATTATCCACGAAAATCATCTAACTTAATCCATGTCAGGAACCATTATCAGAATTCACTTGAAAACGAGTAATAACTACATTGTAAGAGTTATATTATATACAACATTCTCATCCTGCATTTATAATATTATGTTGATTTGACATTGCTTATCATCAACCATTAAATCAACTATTATGTTTTTATATAATGACAAATTTGAAAGTTAGGTTGGGTTTGGATACACAGTTCAGATGAGATGAGATGAGATGAGATGTTTTGAATAGTAGTTGAATAAAATATTGTTAGAATAGATTTTTTTAGTATTATTTTTATTTTAGGATTTAAAAAAGTTGAATTGTTTATTATATTTTTGTATAAAAATTTTAAAAAGTTGTAATAATTGAAATGAGATAAGATGAAAGTTTTGTGTAAACAAACAGAGCCTAATAGATAATACCTTATCAAAGAATAGGAGTGCACTTTCCTAGAAATAGAGTACAATGCCTACATGGCTGAATATATTTGGAAGTAGCTGGACTTTTGAAAATGAATAATTCTTCTCATTAATTACTATTCACTACCTCACACTTTATAAAAAATAAAAAAAAATTTGTCAGGTGTGAGGTGTAGAAATGAATAGTGATTGATGTATAATAAAACCCTCTAAAAATTGTTGAAGATGGAAGTGGGTTCATTTAGCCAATGCAAAAGAATGGGGTAGTGGGCTTAAAGTTGTGGACATTGTTGATCAGTGACCCACTGTTATATATACATGTGCATATCCATAAAGGTTGAGATTTAAGAATTGTATATGACAAAACAGCCTAAGAACTATAATATAAAATAAATCTAGACCTCTCCTTTAGGTTTATGATGGTTAATATATTACTGGTTGTAACCTCCAGATACCTTTTTCTATTATTCATTACCACAAGGTTTGAGAATTTATTACCCAAACACAAACAGAATAAGAAACTTGTTCTACAACCATTAGGCCTCAACTTAGACAGTACAGAAATGGTGAACGCTTTGACTGGAACAAGGCACTAAAAAGCAACTGAGGACCACGCAGAGCTCCTCAATCTTGGGACAAAGGGTCCTTTGGGGCAGCAAAATATCACACAACCATGGACAGTGGGAGAAAGTAAAGCCACTTTAAGGCTACCAGGCTCTAATAGCCACATCTTAGGTAGGACCCAGAGGTTGAAATAATGTGAATGTACTTCATAAACTTTCTGCTGACCAATCAATGTAACAACACCTGGCAACTTCGTAGCCACCAAGGCAGGGCGTAGGTGCAAACGTGGCTTCGCACTAGCCATTACTAAGTCTTAGGTTCAAATTTTAGTTTTTTTTTTTTAATCAAGATTTGACAAGTAAAAGGATATTTATAAAACTTTATATTACAGTAATTTATAGCTCCTAATCATATATATATATATAGATTTATTGTAGAATGATTAAATTAATATTTTATAATTTTTCTATCTATCTACCTCTATTTTAATATTAAATTTTAATATTAATGCAAAATATTAAATTTTTAAAAAATATTATTAAAATATATAATATTATATTACTATTTTAACTTTAAGATGACTAGTCTAATGTAGATTAACCTCTGTAAAAATTTTAACTACAGCCAAAATCTCAAATTCTAATCAAAATTTGGACTAAATCATTGCTAATGCTATGAGGCATGTAAGTGTATCTTCTGGATTATAGTAATAGCCTATTGGTTGAAAGCTTATAACTTATAATTTAAATAATAAGTTCTATTATAAAAATTATTTACTATTTTATAATCATATGTTTAAAATACTTTTAAATTTGTTATATTTATTTAAAAACAAATTTAAAAAATATTTTCTAAAATAGAAATGATGATCGTTTAATTTTTTTAAAATTATGATCATATTCTTAAAAGTTTAAAAGTTATAATTATTTTAAAGTTGGACGAGTATTTTCATCCATTGATAGTTCTTTTAAAATTTGAACTATATTCTGGATTATCTAAAAAAGTATGTTTGATTCAAACATATTTTTTAACTTATTCGAGATTAAAAAATATTTTAATATATAAACAACTTAATTTTTATATTAAAGAGCTTTTAAAACTATTTAAGTACTTTTTTAAACTCCTAAGGCAACTTGAAGCAGGCCCTAAGTATGATTCAAATGGATTGAGACTTGTGAGTTATTTTTCAAATTCTAGTACAAAGATTGTAGATATAGATATATATATATTTAAGATTTATTGATAATTTAACATTATCAAAGAAATTTATAAAAGTAATGATATATACTTTGTATTTATTTCTATATAAGTCTCTCCATCATAGAGTTGGGACAATCATTATATAAAAATTTACTCTACTAATTAATTACATTTCAATCTCCTAAGTTGAGAATGGCGGGTGATACTACGGCAAGTGCTCGTGCGTAGGAGTCTTCTGCGTAGTGGAGGTTGTTGTCCATTCGTGAGTCGAGTGCTCGTGTCGTCTAGGCTTGTGATGCCGATACTTGCAATTGGCATGACGTCTGGGTTCATGTCAGTACTCGTAGTTCTGTAGTTGTTCACATGTTTCTTATTGTAGTTTTTGTTGTTTAGTAATTGATAAAAAAGAAATAGGCTATTGGACTTGGTATCTATAGCAGCAATGTCTTGTATTCATTCTCCCAGGGAGAACGGAGGAGGTTATTTAATTCTGTTTTATAGAGCACTTTCTTTATTATGAGAGAGTTTTTAAAAAGTTAAGACAATGTCCGCGATAAAAGAATTTATGTGTAGGGATGCCCCTAAGCAGATGCGTTGTTTGACTTATAATCTAAGTTTTTTCCTGTATTGATAAATCACAACTGTTACTTCGATTCATTGAATGAAATTAGTCTGTTTCCATAAAAAAAAAAAAAATTCTTGTAAGTTGTGTGGGTAGAAATACAATTTTCCATTGCAATTTCTTTAATTTAATTTCTACTCCAGAATATATGTCAATGAACTTGAAAATTCAATGTCCAAAATTTGGGGCCAATCTCTTCAGCTCTACTCTTCTTCTAAACTTTAATACATTGAATTTCAGAAGTAGAAAATAATAATATATTGTTATGGAATATGAGGAAGAAAAAAGAAAGGCTTTGAGAGTAAAAGTCTCTCAAATGATTTATAGTAGTGAAATAATCTTATAATATCTGAGAACGGTTGTGTTCTCATACAAGCCCCAAAGCTTTCCTTGATGACAATGAGTACAAAACAAAAATTCAGGGAAAATAAAGGATCTTAATTAGCATCAGTACCACATGAGTTTGTGGGGATGGGCTAGACTCTAGGGAGAATAAGTAATGAAAGGGATTAAAATAAAATAAAATAAAAAACACTTAGAATTAAGAATTTGGAAAGGGAAATGGCATCTGGGTCATAATAATTCCAACACATGCATGCTGCTTTCTATTCCATAGATTCTTTCCAAAATCTGGCTGGGGGTCCATGCAAAGGCACTGGGAATGGGCTGTACTGAATCCCACTATGGGATCCCACCACTTCCCACCTGCAAAATAACCAACAAAATGCCCTTGTCAAATAATTCCAGAAAAATGTTGTCTTTTATGATTTAATTTATAAAATCACTTAAAATATATCGCATGGGTAAAAATCTAGAATGAAGAATTATATTGCTCATAATTTTTACGAAAAAGTCTTCTTACAATTAAGTTTGCACACTAAATTGCGTACCAATGTTGACATGTAAGACGTCCGTTTAATGAAACAGTACGAATTGAAAACAGAAACTGATTTTCGTAAAACAGAATATCTTCTTCTTCTCTCAAATTTTTTTTTTCTTTATTTTTTCTTTTCAATAAAAAAAGTTATGTCAGCATCAGTACACACCAAACCGCTTGTAACTAACAAGGCTCTAATTTTATACGTTGATCCTCCCAAACTTACAACAAAGATCTTTACCCCTTTCTCATTTCTTTATTATTGTAACTTTTTATATCTCCAAATCTCAAGATTATTATGATCTGCACATTGGTCAACATCTCATGAAACTATTTGAGTGTCATGGATTTTATTTTGTGTAGTACCTGAATTTGGTGACCAAATGGTGGATCATAATCAGCATCTCCAGCTTTGCAAGCTCATTTCCCGGACAGGCATGAACTCCGCTGCCAAAGGGCATGAATGTATTGGGTTTTGGGGCAACCTAAACAAACAGTAAACATAGAAAAAGAAACATGCAAAATCACTGATCTGTCCTGTCTTGAAATATAGAAAGGCCACGAGTGCAGAAACAGTAACTTACATACCTCAAACCTCGAAGGATCAAATCTTTGAGGATCAGAGAAGAACTCTGAATTGTGGTGAATGTTCCTGAACAAAGGCATCACTTTCCAACCTTTCGGAATTATGTACCCTGTCAACATATTCTAGTGTCAGTCATTGCCCTCAAATGTACTACTTTCTTTTCTTTTTTATTTATTTTTTTCTGATCAGAGCCTCAAATGTATAATTCTAGAAGAAAAGCTTCCCCAAAACGGCAAAAAAAGCATAGCATTTCCTTCTGCTAAAAAGATCCTAATCTTTAATCTTGTTCTTTTAGTTTCATAAGTTTTAGGTCCTCCTCTTACCCTTGTATTCCACATCAGCAACTGCTTCTCTGAAGGTGAAAGATATGATGCTTGCAATTCTCAAGCTTTCTAGCACTACCTGAGCAAAACCATATTTCCCAACTCTGAGTCGCTCATGCAACAACATACCCTGCCCTTGGGGCAAAACAACATATACCAAAACAAAAATTTACTCAAAACATCATGGCTTGTGATGGATACTGCAGTGCATACCTTGTAACTTACTGGCATTTTTCTTGTTTGGCTCCAACTCAAAGGCCGATTACCTTCATCATTAGCTTTACGAATAGCATTCTGTTCAGCCTGCAAAGAGAGCAGCTTTCATAAATCAATAGAACCAGAGAGCTCTGAGTGTCCCAACACAAAGACAGAGAAAATGGGGGGGTTGAAAGAGACTAGTTCTAGACCACGCATATGTTGAAGCTGCTTCAATGACCATACCTTTACAGCCTCTAGAAGTTTCGGGTTATCATGGAGATACTTCACAATCCATGCCATGACACTTGCTGTAGTGTCTTGAGCAGCAAATAGCACTCCAATGACATTGTCAGCGATTTGATCATCAGTTAAGATCTCTCCCTTTTCATCTTTTGAGTTCAGAAGACATCCCAACAGATCCTTCTCAAGAGATTTCTTTTCCTTCCTCTCACATATAATATCACCAAGAATATTTGTGAGCCTCTTTCTTGCCTGCAGAGAATTCAAAAGACACAGAAAGAAAGTAAACAAATCAATTGGAAAATGTCACTTTGGAGAGGACTATATAATTGAATTTCAATGGACTGCTGAAGTCTTACTATTTTGCTTACCAGAAGTGCCTTTTTGTAGCGAGTTCCAGGAATACTTATAGGAAATGAATTGTAGCCTTTGTCTACTAAACAGTAATTCTTCTTCAGCTCATCACTATAATGGGAGTCCAGATGGCCGAAAATTGCAAGAATTCCAACCTCAAAAGACAACTGCAATGGTTCGAGGAAGACCAGTTTATTTATGAGAGAACCATAGTATATGCTAAGAATGAAGCATGAACAGAACTTTTTAGAGACCCATTAGGATTAGATATATGTCTCCAAGTTGACTGACCCATAATTGAATAATTAAACAATCTTGAGAATGCCACAAAATGGCAAAGTAAAAAAGGTTAAGTGCAGAAGACCCAGAAACAGAACGTCTTGAATAAATATCTAGGCAACCTTTTTCATTTCATGGAAAGTGTTAATGACATGGCCGCCTCCCCACGAGTCCAAGGTAGAGGCTGTAATGGCTTGGATACCCTGCATTAAGCTCCGAAGTGCGTCGAGAGACAAGGATCCTTGGACCAACTTCCTTAGACGAATATGGTTGTCCCCTTGGTGGAAAAACAGCGCTGCAGGGCCAATCAGGCGCTCTTTGCTTTTCGGGTAGGTGGGTTTGAACAAGTTAGCCTCTGTCACCAGCACAAACCGAGCAGCCTCGGGGCTAGCCAGCATGACACAAGGGCAGCCAAGAATATGGGTCTTGAAGATTTCTCCATACCTGAAACACCCATCATGAACTCCACCACGTTCAAAACTCATGTTTATAAAGAAACGAAGAGAAAGTTTCAAAGCTATAAACACACAACTTATATATAAGAGTGTCGACCTTTTCTGTTTGTCTGCAAAAAAAACATTGGGGTCTTCAGAATACAGTTGAAGAGTCTCTCCTATGTATGGCCAGCCCATTGAACCTGGCGGAAGCTTAGCTCTTGTTTGGGGACGTTCTTTCTTGTCCCCTCCTAGAAATATATATGAGAGTAGAGTTGTAAGGAGAAAGATAATAACATAGAACAAAAATCCACCCATCTCCATCAGCTCCCTCAGACCTCTATACGAGCAAGGTGATTTTGCTCGTCTCCTCTCCTCTCTGAGGAAGTGCTGCAGAACATGATATGTTTTGAGCCACGCAGAGACGGAGGGAGAACTGAGGAGGTTTATATAGAAGGGCAAGTTTCAGGTAAAGAGTAATGGGGACAAATTTAATTCCAAGAATTATACTTCCAACTAAAGTACCATGTATGGCAAAATTTCTACTCATTTTGTCATCCAACAAGTCCATGGGGGACGTTTCCTATCAAAAAAAAAAAAAAAAAACAAGTCCATGGGGGACGTCATTATTATTGAGCCATACACACAAATCCATAATCTGCCTATTTATATAAATGGAAAAAAAAAAAAGTAAAGGGAAAGCTTTATAAATGAACTTAGTGGATCATGATCATTTATATTCTACCTCTTAGAATTCTAGTCTATTCATGTATCGATTTTTAATTTTTTTAAATTCATCAATGTATATTATAAGAAAACGAGTATTTATGACTGATTATTTGTGACGAGAATGATTATTTGTGACGAAAATAAACTCATTTTAATAAGAAATAGTCATTTTTCTTATAACTGGTCACAAATAAACAATTTTTCTTATAGTGATATCTCATAATTCATGTATCACATTTTTATATTTTTTATCTTGATATGCCTATAAAAGAGTATCTTGAGAATCGTTTATATAATAACACAAGAAATTATAAGTAAATGATATTGAGCTCTTGAAAAGATAGGTTTATACAGCAATCTTTTTATTTTTTTGTCACTTCTATTTTATTTCACAACAGAAAAAGAATTCACGAATTAATAGAGTTTTGTTATATACCACACTCTGATCACCTCATTTTTATCTCGTTGTGTTAATACGGTACTATCCATAAAAAATTAGATAGCTCTTCGTTTTTAAATCGTATAATGTTAAATCATCACAATAGAATAAAAGTGAGACAAGCCGGCAGCCTATCAAATTTTGTAACATGTCAAGTGGATGTTAAACACAAACAAAACTCGTTGCCAGTTGCTCGAAGTTAAAGTATATTAGATAGGATCATAATCCCCTCAATTTTGTCTTTCATATACATTTATATGAGAGTTTTATTATATTTAATGAACCCACCAAATCTTATAATACCTATATTAAATAGGATACTATCTCAATCCTACAAAAGGTGATCGTGTGCACACACTCCCACACACACACACACATATATATATATAATATATAAAAAAAATTATTTACAGGTCAATGTGAATAACACACTTAGCAAATATTTTATATGATATAATTTAATTTATAAAAGAAATTTTTAAATTTAAATTTTACAAATCAAATCTTATCATGTAAATGATATAAATAATATGTTCTACACACCTTCTTGCAATTAGAATAATAATATCTTACTCAAAAGGATATTACTATACATGACACATAAAATATATATACATTACTTATATAGACAGATCACACATAACATAGGGATTAATTATTGTCAAATCATGGGGTTAAAAAGAAAGTTTCAGATTAATTCATTCAGCACTCGATCGATCCGACCCGTTTCGGGCCCCTTATGTCTTTTTCTAACGCCACGTGTATGCTGGACCATTGGACATTAATTATGAGGGTAATATATTGCAAGTCTCCGGAGGAAAAGGAATTTATATAAATATTTATATTTATATATATATATAAGGACGGTTACAAACATAAAGAAATTATATAAAATAAATTTATAATTAATTGATATAGTTTCATAAAATTCGTTAGATTTATTTTATAATAAAAATAAATTTATAATTTAACGTATTACATCAAAACATATCAATTTGTAAGTTTTTTATATAATTATTTTATGATTAAAATATTTTCTTTTATATATATATATATATATATCTACTCAGCTAGCTAGGTCATAAGTGTGCATTATTGAGGTTTAATTGTTGATATTCTACTTCTACCTCACGTGGAAAGTCTCGTTAATACATCCGAATCTCCGATCCCTTTCTCTGGACAATGATAAAAGACTGATTTTTTGTTTTAGTCACAAGTATGAGAAATGATATTTTTTATCGTGAGTTTCTCATCCTCAATCGTATAATTATAAACTTATATGTTATATTTTAAGTGACTATCCATTTAAATATTTAACCTATAAATTAGTTACTTATAATGTGTAAGAGGTACTATATACAGTAGGATATCGGGAAATGAAAAAAAAAATGAAAAAAATGAGATATAAATATCAACAAATTTATTCACTTTCTATTTTTTCATCATCTTCTCATCATCTCATGATGTAATATTAATGATTAGTTCACAAGTGAAATATAATAAATAGTCTTTAATCATCTAATGTCACATCATGGGATGATGAAAAAACGATGAGAATTGAGATAATGAGTAACATTACTCAATAAATATTGAAAGTCTCAACAATCACCCTGGTTCGTTACAATATATACTACAAAAAAACTACTTATTTACGATCAGTTAATTCTAACGAAATAACTATTTACAAATAAAATTAGTTACAAATAATCTTTTGGTTACAATAAATTAATCACAAAAAATTATTTTTCTTGTAGTGATAAATACTAAAAGTGATACAAAGTCAATCATTTTTATCACCCTTTACATAACTATGTTTTAAATGATGAATTATTTTATAAAATAACTTGTAAATATTACAAAAAATATCATAAATTTAAAATATGATTATATAAAAAACTATAAAAAATGATTGTACATATTTTAGATGTCATGTCCACTCCTGATGAACTAGATTTCTCTTTTTGTTAAATGTTTTGACACTAGATAAAAGTTCTTTCTTTGTGCATTATCTATAAGCTTAATGTCAAGTTTGCATAGTGAGTTGAGATGAGATGAGTTGAGATAAATGATAAAAGTTAAATAAAATATTATTAAAATATTATTTTTTAATAATATTATTATTTTAAGATTTAAAAATATTAAATTATTTATTATATTTTATATAGAAAATTTAAAAAAATATAATAATTAGACGAGATGAATTGAAATGAATTAGAGGCCTTTTTGTATCCATACCAGACCATGTTTTAACGTCGTATAAAAGTTCGATTAAGAGAGGATCGGAATTCCAGATTATTTTACCTTTTCCATGCAAATCAAATGAGAGGGAAATTGCAAAATTAGTATTGGTATTTTCACATTATCGGGTCTACTGAATTGTGAATGATTTTAGAAAAATATTTGGGATTCGATAACGGGTCTACTGAATTGTGAATGATTTTAGAAAAATATTTGGGATTCGATAATGGGTACGATCATTTCTCCCGACAGTTTTTTATGTTTTAATTTTTTTTATTTAGTAATTAAGAAAATATTTTTTTAATAATATTGTAAATTTTATTTTTTTCAAAAAAATATTTAAAAATACCAAAAAAATGAATAAAAAATTTTTAAAAAATTAGAAAAACTTTTTGTTCTTCTCAAGACCGGTCTCGTGCAACATCTGCTCATGATTTTATTAAGGAAAATGATAATGTGTTCTCTATGTTTGTCTCTTGGATTTGACCATTTGTATATTTTATTTTACTTTCTTATTTTTTTTTAAATGGTTAAGAAAATTATCACTAATGAATTTTTGTATTTTTTTTTAAGTATAAAAAAATATTAAAAAAACCATGCAGAATTAACTAGCGGTATAGTCCAACAGTCACCTATGGGCAACATAATACCACGACCATTTTCTTAATTTTATAAAAGTAGAAAATTAGGATTTCGGATTGCAAAATTAGTGTAAAAACATGAAAACCCATATACCAATTTTGTAATTTACCTTGAAGAAGAGATGAAATACTTATTGGAGTCTTAGTTATTTTTCAAGTAGGCGTCACTGGATTTCAATAAGCACTTAATTTGGTTAGGTTTTTAATTTTAGATCAAAATAATAGCGCCCACCTTAGCATTAATAACATTGTGACACATGGACTTAATTACCAATCCACCGCATGTACGAGAGCGCAAAGCCATCTGGCCCGGGCCCCGGCCATTGGGAAAGCGATAGGCCACATGGCGAGCAGATTGAGCTCTCTTTGGCATGTGGGGGTACCTACTCGCCTGCTTACTCGATCATAGTGTACCTAACGCCTCTAATTTTGTCAACTTTATCAATACATTGTGATGCGAGAAATATTTTACCCACCCACCAATTTTTTTTTTTTTTAAAAGTAAATTTATAAATGAGCCTTACTAGATATAAACGATTTGACCTATCATATCGCATACTGGCGATTTTTTTTATTAACAAAGATAGAAGAAAAATAATTTTGAAAGAAGAAGAAGATCTCCTGTCTCAAAAATTATTTTCAACTTTAATTCGTATTGTTTCATTAAATAGATGCCTTATATGATAATATCCGTGCGTGATTTGATACGCAAACTCACTTGCAAGAAGACTTATCATTTATAAATTGATATAATAGTTTGATGTAATATATTAGATTATAAAACTATTTTTATTATAAAATAGATCTAATATATAATATGAAATCATTTCAGTTTATGAGTTTACTATTATTGAATCTTTTTGTAATTGTAACATTTTCTCTTCTGTCCTAAAAGTCTTAAATTTTTAGAATCATGCAAGATATAGCCATGGGATTAAAAAATTCTTTTTTTCATATTAAAAAAGAATGGGTCCATTATTAAAATTTCATTTTTATTAGAAATACTATATCAAAGTACACAACATAAGCAATGTTAACTCATTGGTAAATCGTAGATATAGTACAATTGTTACACAAATTTTTCAACGTCGTTGTTCATCTACGATCTTCACATCAATAGTGAAGTGTGCTATGTGGTCATACTAGAGCAACACTTACACATTTCACAACTTAGATGACGAGACTAGATAAAACCATTTGAGAAATAGATTTTCTGTTTGTGATGTCAATTATTATCCAAATGGAGGAGGGGCTACCCTTTAAGTGTAATTCTTGGCTGGCTATCAAGGGTCAGCCATCAAGAAGGTTTATGAAGTGGTTTAAGAGCTACTTCATAACCTCTAAGGAAATGTGAAGGGGTTTCCACTATGGATTTTTTCTTACAATTTTTTTTTTTTTTTTCATATTGATCCCTTATTTACTCTTTTTTTTTTTTCAAAAAAATTCCACTACGTTTACAAACTCCAAAATTACAAATATCTTTTATCAAATTTTTATGACTTTTTGTTGGATCCAATGGAGTTCTTGAAGGGAAAAAACTGCTTTACCTCCAAAGTTGTATTGCTCAAGTTGACTTTTTGATAATTTTTTTTTATTTAATGATTAAAGAAGTGATTTTAAATATATTGAAATATTTTTTTATTTTTTTAAAACATTTAAATATATTGAGAAAATGTAAAAAGAACAATAAAAATAAAAATAATAAAAAACGTACAACATGCGGTCAACTTGAGTGTCCCGACTCTTCTTGAATTTGTGTGTTTTGCTGCAAATGTTGGGCGAATCTATCTAGATGCGGAGGGGTAGCTATATATATAGGTTGCAGCTAGCAGCTAGCAGCTAGCGGCCTAGTAGACCAATTAAGCCACCTCATCCAGGCAAGGATGGGGGGCAAAGAGGGAAAGCAAAGAGGGAAACATCAAGCGTATAGCAAGCCAAAGAGGGGCGGCCCCATCAGGCGAGAGACCATGCCTCGTGGCGGACCTACTCCACCTAGATGTGTCCATCTCATCATATGACAGATTTTCCCCTTATAACAAGACCTAGCCTACCACTTTGCATTGTGGTCAAGGCCACCATTTGACGGGATATTGGTCCGTTTCCACAACTTCTCAACAGCTCTAAGATCCATTCGTTCTAAAGGAAGCAAATTAAACTCTATCCACGGGTGCTTAGCTGCATGTAGCCAAGGCGCTATTTCATGTTTTGGGTTCCTTCAATTGGATAGAGATTATTTGGCTTCATAGTTGGCATATTATGATATTACCAAGCGACTCGTACACTACAAATATAACTACTTTTTAATTTATAAATTTTAATTTTTTATCTAATTATTATTTAATCATTATAATTTTTTCAAACTTTCAAACAAAACATAAAAAATAATTTAATTTTTTCAAAATTTCAATTTCAAAATAAAAATTATATTTAATAATATTTTAAGTCAAACTATGTCACTATTATTCATAAATTCCTCGTATCATCTCAACACCTTAATGTTGGTTTAAAAATACCATCAAACTAAACGTTGCATTTTTAAATTTCTACACAAAATATAATAAATAATTTAATTTTTTTAATTTTTAAAATAATAATAATATTAAAAAATAATATTCTAATATATAATATTTTATTCAATTTTTATCTTAATTTATCTTATTCTAACTCACTATCCAAATAACATCTGTTGGTTTAAAAATATCATCAAACTAAACGTGGCGTGTTAATGATTAATTGCACTTTTATTAACTCGTGATTTTGAGAATTGACACTTTATCCACCGGAGGTTTAGGTAAAAATTGAGTTTACACAAATATAGATAGAATCAACACCTCTGGTGGGTAAATTCCAGAAATGTCACTTCAGATCACAAAATAACAAATAAAACCTACCACCTTTTACGGACTACGAACCATAGGTAGGTAAAAGTATAGTTTCTACTGTCACAAAAATGTGAGCTTCGGACGACATGGACCTATATATATAACATATTGGCTATTTTTCATCTAATCAAGGCTCATAAAATGGTCATGGTTCGTGGTTTCTACATCATATATATATATATATATAGAGAGATATACTACAAAAAGAATTTACGAACATTTCTTGTGTAACGATTAATACTAATTATTTCACTTTTCAAATAACAACTAAATGCATGGATTTATTAAACATGAAACTATTTTTGGTTTTTTTTTTCATTAAACATATATACTTTTCTTAGTATTATTCTTCAATTTAGATTTTTCTATTTATTTTATATTTTATATATACTCCTTTTTACACGTGCGTCAGATTCTTTTTTAATAAGTAAGTTCAGCACGTGAAATATTTAATTAAAAAAATAAAATATAGAGTCAGGACTCGAATTTATAATTATCTAATACCATGTAAAATCATTGAAAAATGGTCAGCATAGTCACATTTTGGAGCTTTGAGCTAGATTTGTAATTTGCTAATTTCACTTAAAAATTACCTAAAATTGTTCGTTAGATTTTTTGTTTTGTTTTTGTTTTCTAATTTTTTACATAGGAATCTTGATGGGGTCCGAAGCATATATGCTGGCAGTGGCATACAGCTCAATCATATGGAGATTCTTTTATAATTAAGATCGAATTTAGCCATCTCTTGACTTCTTGCAGCCCCCATCAACATCTTGATGATATGTACGGAAAAATTAGGGCAGACGTGGACGAACTCTCCCGAGCCTTGGACCCACTGATGTTCGTGAGTGTGGAGATGTTACATCAAAGCTAGCTGGAATTTTGAAACTTCTCACCTTTCTGGTGGTCCGTTTCGAGAGGCTTCGAGTACGAGAAGGCCCCCGAAGCAAGCAAACCCATCTCAAAGCCAACTTTCCCCCAATTCACTTGATCTCTTTCTTTAATTTACAATCCCATTTCCCGTTATCCAATAAAGGGAGCATCATCTTAAGACTTGATTCGTTCATTTTTTTTTCTTTTGACCAAGCAATTTTGCTATGATAAAAAACCCAAAGAGTTCAGCTCAAACGATAGATCATCGATTGTTAATATAATTATTCATGGAAAATGCTAGTCTTTGATCTCTTGAGGCTCTGCTGTAATTTTTATTTTATTTTATTCAGTGATTAAGAAAATATTTTTTAATAATATTGTAATTTTTTTTTAATTTTAAATGTATTAAAAAAATACATATAAAAAAATACACATGAAATGAACTGTGTAGAGCCACCCATTATTCATAGTTCTATTAGTACATGTTTGGAATTACATAAGGTAATATAGCTTCTAGTTTTAGGGCTTTTAATTGTAGAGGTTAAATATTAAGTTCTACTATTAAGAGCTATTTACTATTTGCTAATTATATGTCTAAAATACTTTTAAATATGTTACATTTGTTTGGAAACAATATAAAAAATATTTTTTGAGGTAAAATGACATAAACGGTCATTTGATTTTATAAAAATTATAACCATATTTTTTTTTTATAGAAATCAAATCTTATGATCAGATAATAATGAAAATAGTCTAATAGGATTTTCAATAAATATAACGGAAAAAAAAAATCAATTCAATGATTCATAAGTGAAATAATAATAAAATTACGCTCAATATTCATAGCATTTTCATAATGTCGTGCTAGTGATAAGATCAAATGGTAAAGTTGTAATAATCTTAAAGTTGTATGAGTATTTTCATTCATTAACAGTCTTCTTTAAAACTTGAATTACGTTTTACATTCTCTGAAAAACCACATTTGGGAAAAGAAATCAAAATGATACTTTTCCTGAAACATACTTTTGAGCTTTTTTTTATATTAAAAATACACAATAATCAAAGATAATATAATTGTATCATTAAACAGTTTTTTAGACTATTAATTTAAATACTTTTTACTACCACTTACGTAACACCCCAAAGAGACTCTTAATCTACCATCTTTTAGTATGATATCAATTAATGATTAAAAAACTATTGCTTAAATTTTAATTATCAACTACATTACAAGAAAAATAATTTTTTGCGATCAGTTATTTCCAGCGAAATGATTATTTGTAGTTAAAATGAGTCTATTTTCATCTCAAATAGTTCTTTTCGTTACAAAACAATAATCACAAATACCCATTTTTCTTGCAATGCTAATTATCTAATGTCATCACATCGAGAAGGCTTACTAGAGTACTTGTCGAATTCATGTCGTGAAATGTTGGAATCGGTCGTGTTTTCTAAACATTATCAACATTACCAACTTATAATTTACAGGTGCATGTAAAACAACTGCGCTGGTTGGATGAGACTTTGTTAATTACTAATTACCTCCTAACATGAAGTTTAACATGTTTTTCTTCTTCCTTTTTCCCCAGTTTTCCTGTGACAATTAGGCCAGTTTGGATACAAAAGTAATATCCCAATTTATCTCAATTTGTCTGATTTAATTATTATAATTTTTTCAGATTTTCATATATACAAGAAATGATAAATAATTTGACTTTTTTCAAATATCAAAATAATAATAATATTAAAAAATATTATTCTAACAATATTTTATTTAACTTAATTTCAATTTTTCTCTCAATTCATTTCATCTCAACTCACTATCCAAACGTCCACTAACACATTCGCACGTCCTATATTATATACACACGCATATGAATATTATATATATATATATATAGGTCAAAGACATTTGTTAATTAGTACTTGATGAAAACGTACGTCGTTTGACATGCGTATATCCTGATGATCAACAGAGGACATTATAAATCGATCCCATGTGCATGCATGATCAGTAAGTACCCTATCTTGAAGGTTCTGTCTTTTGATCTCTACTACCACCTACTCTTAAGTTGTAAGCCCCCACCACATGTTCCACCAAAAAAAAAAAAACTGTCGATATCATGCCAAGATGATAATGTAGCCATATCTACAAGAGAATCTCATTAAGAATGGGTTTGGATATCCAAAATATCTTATTTTATCATTATAATTTTTTCAAATTTTTATATAAAAAGATTATAAACAATATAATTTTTTTAAATTTTAAAATAAAAATAATACTAAAAAAATTATATTTAATAATATTTTATTCAACTTTGAACACAACATCTTATATCATCTCATCTCATCATTATAATTTTTTCAAATTTTTATATAAAAATATAATAAACAATATAATTTTTTTAAATTCTAAAATAAAAATATTAAAAATATTATATTTAATTTTAAATAAAAAATTTTTATTTTATCTAAACTGTATATTCAAACCTGCGTATTGTGTTGGTCTTTGTCTGCATCAATGTTCCTCTTTTCACCCCATGCATGACTTACATACATTGCGACATACTAGATGCAATCGATGGATAGATAGTTTGGTACGAGGGCTGTAGCAAAATTCTAGGATCTGGCTTGCTCTTTTTGGGATATGGAATCCTTTCAAGATGGGCAATCATGCAGTAGAGGAATGTAAAAGCATGACCTACTGGTACCAAGAACTCCATACGTGTCGAGTACTCCATCTTCCTCCTTTCCTAAGTGTCTGATGACCAGTGCGGTTGGCTTTGGCCCGAGATGCTGTCAATCAAAATGGTACTCGTGATTCTGTGAAAGATACCGAACCTTCAATCAGTTGGGACAGCTGTCCGCTGCTAACATGCTCGAGATCGGAACGATGAAGCCAACGAGCAACAGCATTGCACTCCGACCGCACTACGATGGTCCTATATCTGAACTGTCACTACGTACGTACGTTGAATATACCTGCATGCAGAGTACTCCTAATCTTCACGCTTTTACTACAGCTTAATCGATGGGGCCGGGGCTGATCATCCCATTTACGAAGCAGTACTACTGTTTGAGAGAGTCCGTCCGAAAAAGGATAAACACGTTTTCTTTTTTATTTTCACATTTTAAATGGATCGGAGGATATTTTTATAAAATAATTTATGAAATAATTATAAAAGCATAATCCTTTTTTTTAAATAACTTCTCGTTCATTAATATATATACATGATTGAAAGAAAGATTGTAAAATAATTATATGTTTATCATTACTCTAGCTAGTTTGGAAATCCCAATCAACAAGAAATAATAATTCAGTATTATAAGAAAATTATTTATTTGTGATCAGTTATTTTCTACGAAAATGATTATTTTCTATTAAAATGAGTCTGTTTTTATCACAAATAATCATTCTCGTTGCTTATGTGTTAGCTTTATCCTATAAACACCATCAAATATTAACATTTCAGACTTTGATCTTTAATATTGCAGACAAGTACGTGGTACGTATTAGGATCATGCATGTTATGGTCATGACACTATAATCTGGAAAACTTACGCATGGTCTCTACTTTTGGATTATTGATTGGAAGGTAAAATTTATAAGTAATTTTATATTTAAATTAGTTTAGATGAGTTCCATTTAACAATATATTCAGAGATGAAATGAGATGAGTTTGAAAAAGTTGAATTGTTTATTTTATTTTGTATTGGAATTTGAAAAAGTGTAATGATGAAATTAAGATAAGATGAGATGAGATGAGAGTTTTCCGAAAACAAACAAGTACTCCTTGTTTGAGATTACTGTAGCTGATAAAGTTTTCATTGTAAAGCGTTTAATTATAGAGTTTTATTAAAAAGTTGATCTACTACTGAAAAGTTGTTTATTATTTAGTAAATTATATGCGATTAGATTTAGAACTCGTTTGGATACAGATACTATCTCACATTATCTCATCATTATAACTTTCTCAATTTCTCACACAAAATATAATAAACAATTTATCAACTTTTTTAAATTCTAAAATAATAATAATATTCTAACAATATTTTATACAACTCATTTAAAACCATCTCATATGATCATCTCATCTAATTTCACTATCTAAAAGAGCCCTTAGACTTTTAAAAGTAGAACTTCTTACGCTTACAAACTCACAACCAAGAGGCACTAATTTTAAGTTACAAACTATACCATTTCACACTCCAAATTAATGAGGGAATCAGCTTAATTAAGCTTGTATAGATATGGGTACTTCATGGAATCGTCATTCAATTAGGTGACTAAAGTAAGTACTTGCTTAGATGAGCTTAAAATTTTGGTACAAATTGCTTTAATTCCAGATTGCTGTGTATTCATGGACACCATAGATCATCAGCTAATTGAACTTCATAATGGTTTTATTTAATCGATAGGTTTCTTATATATTTGAACCTTCTGATCAGTTTTCTTCCGAAAATTATTGTAAGATAAACTTGTAGTAGGTTTGCATGAACGTCTTGAATATCGAATATTATTATTCCATTGTGGTGCGGGTTCATATTGCACTAAGGTTCCATCAAGTAAGCTGCATGGGTACCAGCAAGCAAGCACAATCCTTGCAGGCCGGGCAGGCTACGTGAATATCGGTATTATTGCTCTCACCAATAAGTGAATGAGCATTGGCCTGTGGTTTATAATCCAGACAAGAATCTTTATCCCCATATACGAATTACTAATGGTACGTACAAAAAGACTTCCACCTTTCGATATATTCTCTTTTTTGAAGTCTTTTATTCCGGCCTGCAAACTAATACTCTTGTGCAATCACGTTTTGATCATTCACATATATATATATATATATATATATATATCAATTTCCTTTATGGTAGCTAGCTAGCTAGCGGCATCAATATTCAAACATCTTTCACCAATATATGGCTTGTCAAAGTTTATTTACCTTCACTATGTCCTTCGCTAATTAGTTCAGTTTCACCAAATTTAAACATGTCCCATGCATGCATGCACATGATCATGTCGATCTCATTCACCATGTCTAGCAAGCCAATAAGTCCAATTACTCCTTAAAAAAGTATTAATGCTACCATTTTTGTCGCTTTCTAGGAGTCGTGGCTTCCTTTTTGTTTGGTACTTCGGGACACATTTGCTGAATTCATAACGATCATGACCGGCACAACATCGTTGGCTTGTTTAGTACTCTTGTTGGTTCGACAATGCTGTTTGCTTTGGTGGTTGTCTCGGTTTTTCTGATCAGGCTCCAGAAGTAACATCAACCACTACTTCATGGCCGACCAACTCCCGGCCAATGCCTCATGCGGCCTGATCCTTATTTGGCTCGCACCTTGATGACCTCCATCGGCCTCCATCCTAATTACATGAGAGTCGGTCATCGTTGTGAACGATGTTGTCTGGGGGGCCATTGACACGTATCGCCAAGCTGAACATCACTAACAATTTGGATTTTACTATATAATTAACTTGATTACTTGGCTTTTATTATGTAAACAATTACACATGATAACCCACTCAACTACCTCCTAATTTGTATTCACTATAAGAAATTGTAGTGTACACGTTTGTAAAAGGTCGATATATACAAATACCCTTCATAAAATTTAAGTTTTCAAAAAGAAAAACAAAAAACAAAAAAACAAAATGAAAAGAAAAGCAAAAAAAGACCCGAGATAGCACCATGGGGTTGATTTTCTCACTTTTTCATTCTTCTAATGTATAGGGTTATATCATATTTTGAACCTTTTTAGATGTGATTTTGACTTAAATGAAAATAAATGGGTCGTTACGTGGTGCTTTTTCGTAGATTTGGAGGAATTGCCAAAATTAGTAGTTCAAAAAATTGTATGGTAGCTTGAAGGGATTGTGTAATTTTTTTTTTTTTTTTCCTTTACTTTTAAGGCCCATCTTTCTACAGTTCTACCCCTTTTAAGGCCCAACAAATAGGTATCTAAGAATTTTATGAAGGTTCATTCAAATTAATAAAATATATAATCTTATAAAAAAAATTTTGAATTTCGTTCCGGTTAAAACATTAGAACAGAATATTTCGATATCAGCACGTTTTAACGTACCATCTCCAAATAATCATTATACAGATAATAATATCATATCAATTTAGAGAAATAAAAGTAAAGTGATAATGTGATATATATATATATATATTTATCGTTAATATATAATATTCTAGATGTGCATGGGTTTGATCAAAAGCTGGTAAAACCAATTCAAATGACAGTGTAAGAAAAAGTACAATTGGATTATAAACATTCACACTATGCTAGATTTTTTAACGTTGCTAGTTAATACATTGAATCTGGGCGGTCGCGTTTTACGTACGTACGTTCCAATATGCTCATCTACAGATCATATATTTAATCTTATCCAATCTCAACTCAAGTCGGCAACCGGCCTATCTCCAAATCTTCTTTGGCAACACATGCGCCTGCATGCATGAAAAGCACAGGAAATTAGAAGATATTATGCATGTACGTACGATATCGATCGATGCGATATTCGAGCTAGCTAGCCCATTGATGACGCCCTTTATTTATCATTACAGATCTATTTAGGTGATTATAACAACGCAAATAGGTACGTGATCGATCTTTTGGCAGTTTTTGAACGGCCAGATCGATCAGAAAAAAACATGAAAAGCAATCAAAGCATGCATTTTTATTACACGTCTCATATCTGTCTGTCTTGTTAAACTTCTTTGTCCGGCCTGATCATGATCATCTTGCATGATCTATCAATCAATTACAAAAAGATATTTGACAATGAAAAGGAAAAGATGGAAGATAAACAAAAAGAATATTAAGAAATTAAAAATAAAGGTGACTAAAGGATTAATATTGCTTTTCAATTTTGTAACATACGGCGGATAGTGACACTCAGATCCCACCTCCAATCGTCTCGACCAATGGATGAAAAGATATAGATATTCTATAGCTAGCTGTTTCACATTTGCAGTCAAAAAATCAAATTCGTGGCTGTGAGGAGAAAGAGGCTGACATCCGTATCCAACCCAAGCCATTTGGCCAATAAAAAGATCTTCAATGCAAATTCTCAATCGGCCACAATATCGCTCTTCCAGCTGTAGGGATCTCCGAAAGTGTATGAATTATTGGTCAGTGTTGAGGTATGTGGGAATCCAATGAACCAAAAAGATAATCCAACACAGTGACAGGTCTCTATGGCATCCAACGTTATATCCCGATCAATGGGGTTGCATGCATGGATCGATTTATTTTAGTACATTTGCATGCCCCAATTGTTTTCCCATAGAGAGATTATATTTGCAGTGCACACTCTTTTAAAAAAATGAGTAAATATGAAATCCACATAAAAAAATTTATTGTTTAATCGATAATCCTGCTCTTTTTTAAAATGAGTGCACAATACTTACAGAACCCGTGATTATATCTAGTATTAAATCAATGATACAATTTTCTTTATAGATCGAATAGAGAATATATAGCGAAAATAAAAAAGTTTGAAAACCAAACTGATTGCAAAAGTCGTTTTCCCTGGTTGACAACCAGCTCATACAAAGAAAACTGAAATAAAATGGAGAGCAAATAAAAAGGGAATAAGGATTTCATAGTGATATTATGATAGTGTGTGGTCACTATAAGAAAATTGATTATTTATGACTAGTTATTTCATGTAAAAATGATTATTTATTGTAAAATTAATGAATCTATTTTCGTCGCAAATAATCTATCACAAATATTCATTTTTCTTGTAGTGACGGCGCTTGCATAACCTGTGACTTTAACTAACATTATTCTTGCTCATAATATCACTATCAAATCCTTATTCTTTCTCTTTTTCTTTGCTCCCCATTTTCTTTTAATTTTCTTTGTATGAGGTTGTCAACCAGCTTGGAAAACGACTTTTGCAACCAGTTTGGTTTTCAAACTTCTTTATTCTCACTAGATATTCACTTGATTCGACCTATAAAGAAAAGGGTATAATTTTTGACAAAATTTTGGCACCGTTGATTCCTAGGTACGTACATTGCTTCTTCCTCTACATTGCTTTTCGGTGTATATATACTAATGGATCAGTAGGTTTGACCAAATCCTTACGTACTGCATGTAATTAATCTTTTGCACAAAACAAGAATCTGCATCTATTCTTAAGAAAGATAGGATTTGATTGAATAATTAATCAACCAACATGGAAAATTAATGTAGGGAAAGAGGCTCGATTCAATTGTTTTTTAACCAAAAGGCCAAGAAAATGGCCCCTGGGAAGGCAGCTTCTAAACCTGTTCCGTAGATGAAAATCAATGAAGGTCTGATCTACTTCAACTGACTGCAGCTTCTGGCAAAAGAGAAAGGACATTAATTCTACTCCTACTGAGGGTAAAAGTGAGAACTGATTCTTAGGATAAGGTTGTAAAAGTTTTGATTCTGTTAAGGCAATTTATAAGACTCATCATACATGTTGCAGCGACACTGTTAAGGAGGTCATGAGTTTTGGGGACCACTCATAAAAGAACATGGATTCTGACAACTGCACGTAAGCCCATATGCACACAACCCCAATCAGTCTGATCAACTTGAGCTGCGTTGGACTTGTAAAAGACCCAGAAGCTTGAGTCCTTCAAAAATGGCTGTCTACTTTGAACCTCAGCCCATAATGTCGTGGATTTATGAATGTTGTCATTTAGAGAGGAGCTAGGCAAGATGGCAAGTAAGGGTTTAATTGGAGTTGCTAGCTCCTCTCTATTTTTTCTAAACAATTTGAGGCTAAAAACGCATTCAGGTCAGGGTCTGCAATATCCTTTAGAGTGCCTGCAGCCACTGTAAAATTGAGCTTTCATCATCTCTAAGCACAGGCATGATCATTGCATAGTTCAATAACTATATGCAGAAAGTAATTAAAATGGTGTTTCATTTGAGAAGAGATGAAAGCAGCAAGGAGGGATCGAGCTGATATCTACGGCTTTAATTGAGTTGCAATCACCAGTACAATATCAATGGGCTCACCAATTCAGCAGACAAAGCAGAAAATCACCCACGACTGGTTTGGATTGAGATCTAGAACATTGAAGTAATGTCAGCATATATAATGATATACGTGCTGCAAAAATAATGTCGCTTGATTTGTTTGTCCTAATTTTCTTGTGTGCTTGTTTTCTTGCATGTTACCATATCTTTGGTTTGTTCTAATTTAGTTTAAGTGTCTTTCTTTTGGTTGTGAACTTGGACTATATGAATATCATGGTTTTGTTGCCTGGGTTCAGAATTTCATAGATTATATATACCTCCCAGGTGTCGTGTTTATAATCACTATTTTCCTCCGCTATAAATGAGGGCAATCAATAAAATCGGAGTACCTTTCTCTTCTATAAAAAAAAAAAAAAAGTGCTGCAGTAAGTAATTTCAGAACACCCAGGCTATAATTGGTGACTCACTCTCCCTATCTAAGCATTAATCCCTTTCTTTTCAGTTAATATGAAACAGAATTCCCTTCATTTTACTTAAAACTGATTAGTATAAGGTATGGGCATTTGGATCATTGAGCTTTTAAAAGTGAAGGTATCATTGAGGCCAGTGACGAGAATCATGAACTCGTACATGAGGTTTTATCGGGCCTTGCTAACTCATGATGATAAGCCGCAGCATTGCCATCTCCACTCACATATTACCTCATGCCCAACTCATGATGATGATGAGCTGCTGCATACAGCATTACCCTTCTTTAAGATTTCGGCCATTGGTTTTGCAAAGTTACTTATTTTTCACCAGTCAAAACGTTTAGAATTGAATACTATTACCATTCTTCAGCATTTTATATTTATAATGCCTAATTTGTCATCTTCATAATTTACCGAAAATAACGTTTATAGTGCAAAGTTAGTCCCGTTTAGATATAG
The DNA here is from genome assembly GCA_003123785.1 of Pterocarya stenoptera. Classification (NCBI taxonomy): domain Eukaryota; kingdom Viridiplantae; phylum Streptophyta; class Magnoliopsida; order Fagales; family Juglandaceae; genus Pterocarya; species Pterocarya stenoptera. The sequence goes on from QEOT01006508.1 coordinate 161,166, forward strand.
AAGCACTCTCGATTCAGCTCATCTCATCATTACAATTTTTTCAAATTCTCAAAATAATAATAATATAAAAAAAATAATATTTTAATAATATTTTATTCAATTCATCTAAAACTATCTCATATAATCTAATCCCATCTCACTATCAAAACGAGCCATAAAATATCTAACAAGAATATATATATATTTCTATAATAAATTTGCCAGTATGTTTAAAAAAACTTCTTGTGGGATTTACAAGAAAACATGTAAATCAGCCACATAAATATGCGGGACTCATTATAGTTTTGAAAAAAAAAAATTAAAATACCGAAAAATTTTTATGCATTTATTTCTGCAAAAGACTTCCACATCAATAAAAAACAAATAGATATTTTTCATTTATCCTGACCTTTCTAGGCCAAGCATAGCTCATGGCCTGCCTGAAAGGGTCAAAGTCCGCTCATATTCACGACTCAATTGGACAGGCTTATCTCAAAATATCTCAATGCTAATAAATCAAACACACGTAAAAAGGCATTATAATTAATCATTCAGTGCAAACAATTTTTTTGGAGATATTGGATTAGAGAAATTTAACTTTGAATTATCTAAGATACACTTTCGAGAAACTACTTGTGGGCCAATAGACAAAAAGAAAAAGGATTTTTGCCGTATCATCCATAAATAGATTAGGGCCGGCTCAAGAGGTAGGCAAGTGACCACTGCCTAAGGCCCCACCTTGAATAGACCCCCAAAAGAAAGAAAAAAAAAATTATAACCTTAAAAAATAAACTATAGAAAAAATATTAGTTAGATGAAAATTTTTTTACCTCAAATAAAATCAATCTTAAATGGTAAAATTTCGTAAAAAAAAAAAAATCATTAAATATAGAAGTTTTAATTAAAAAAATCTTACTCAAAATGTACAAAACTTTCTGACAATAGTGAAATTAAAATAGAAGTAGCAAGACTATAATGATATATTACTCTTGAATATTTTATAAAATATGATGTTTATTTTGATATTGAATGCCTTATTGTTTTCATAATGAAGTATTATTCTATTTACATACTTGTTTTGCATTTCAGAAAATTAATATACTTGTTTTTAGAAAATTAATATTTGTTTTGTATTTCAGAAAATTTTAGTATTTAATATTTTAATATTATAATCATTTTTAAATTAAATCGTCATATACTTAAAGGTCGCCCGGGCAACAAGATATATTGAGCCGCCCTGAAATAGATGCATATAATCTATTCAGTATTTAGTACATCCGGAAGAAATTCTTCCAGATAATCAATCAGTAACGCCTACATGCCATTCAACACGGCTCCAATTTCCAACACAGCCAAAAGTCCTAGTATGGTACCAGAATAGAGGCAATGATATATGAATGTATGTATGTACACACATAGCGATGGCCACAGACAGCACATGCTCCCACAATCTTTATACTTCCTATGTGGTAGCAACGATGCTAGGCAACCACCACAGAACAGCTTAAGAACAGGAAAGCCACTTTTCCCCTTCACCTCGCACAGCATGTAATACTTCTGTTAGATCTCCTTGTTATTGATACGCACGGTTCGATCAGTAACCTCCTTCTTAGAAGTCGGTCGTTTCCATGTCGGCTAGTCACGGATTTCACCTAAGCCGAAGAGACACTATTCTTGGTAACATCTTCTGTTGTGGGAGAGTTATTATGTGGAACAACCTTGAAGATTATGTAAGAGATGAACACCATTTGAGACTTCTATTCCCACATTATATTTTCATCTTGAGCATGAAGCAAGAATGCCAACAAAGTAATTCAATTTTCAAATTACCTGATCATTGATAGAAGCATCACTTGAACAAGATTTCATCCTTTTTGCATTGCACGTAAGGCTTTCCTTTTCTCCTTCAGCTTCTTCATTAGCAAAGTTCTGATCAGACACCTCTGCAAAAACCAAAACATTCTGGGTCATTTTGGCATGTAGAAAAATGTTTTCATGAAAAATGTCTTTTTATGTTTCTCTAATAATTGTTTAAGCAGCCGAGTTTGACCATCCGGAAGATTTTGAAAGCGCACATTTCAAGATCATGTCTTAACTCACCAGCACCCTTTGTCCTTCCATTTAAATGTTCAGAATATTCGACACTACAAAGCTACTGGAGTTTCTCAACTCAATGATGCTGAGTTTCAGCTCTCGCTGAAATGTTACTCAGGATACTCAAGGCTGCACCCTTTTTCCTTCCATTTAAATGTTGTTCATAATATTTGAGACTACTAACAATGTTGCTCTGCAATTTCAGCTCTCATTGAGATTTTATCTTATGCATCAATAACGAAGCCAGCCCATCTCCGATTTTCCATCACAAGCTATACTTGTAATCAGCTAGTAGAGACTGATGCTTGGAGCAGTTTTCGAAGCATTTTAGTTTCAGAATGCTAATTCCTTTTTCATTCTATAGCATCTCTATAGCATCTTCTGTCTGGGCCATCTCTTGACAATACACTTGAAATGATGCTACCTACCTCTTCCCCAGTAGCCCCAGCTACATCTCCTTGCCACTGTTATGGAGATATGATTTGGGAAATATTTATTGTATTTTTAGTGATACTTTCCTTTCTAGCTAGATTAGATATTGCTGTAAATACTTTCCTTGTATAGCATATTCAATGCATAGAATCAGGCAACAATCTTGTATATTCTCTTCTATATAATGAAAGCTAACTCTCAGTAGAGGGCATTCAGACCAATTTGACATGGTATCAGAGCCCCTACTCTGTTTTCAGTCTCTGTGGTCTTAATCTCTGGTGTGAGATTTCCATCGCTGTTCATGGGTGTTTGTGAGTTGTCGGTGGGAAATTTTTTTTCCTATCTCCTTAAGTTTTTTTTTGGTTCCTAGTTGAGAATCAGAGCTCTCTGTGGTGTTCATCCTTCTGAGTTTGCCATTTCGTTGGCTGTCGGCACTTTGTCAGCATTGTGAGCCCTGCTTCTTGTTGCAGGCTCCCTATCTGTGGTTGTCAGCGCTCTCTGTGGTTGGCTGTGTGCCAGTCGGCGTCCTCTGTGGTAGTCGGCGACTCCGTGGGTGGCTGGGCTTCTTCTGGTGTGGTTGGCAGGTGCGGTTTCTCCTCTGCTGCGTCGTTTTCAAACAGGGCAGGTATTCGAATTGGGTTTTTTCGGTTTGGGCCTTCCGTGAATGATCTGGGTTTTATTTCTACTGGTGCATTTCTTTAAGTCTGGTCATGTGTTTAGGCCTCTTAATGTTTGGATTTGGACCTGCTTTCCGTTCGGCTTGTTGTTCATTTGGTTGATTGCTTGGATATTTTTTTTTAGTGCCTTTCATCATGTCTCTTGAGAATACTATTGTCCAATTTACTAGAAAGAATTTTTCTACATGGGCATTTCAATCTAAAATGTTTTTGAAAGGGAAAGAATTATCAAATCATATTGATAGTTTTGTTCGAATTCCCACTGATGAAAAGGAATTTTCCCAATGGGAGGTCAGGAATGCTAAGATGATCTCCTGGCTATTGGGGACGATTGAGCCCCATCTTGTCACCAATCTTCGATGTTTTACTACGGCTCAGGCTATGTGGGACTACCTACATCGTATTTATCACCAGGACCACAGCGCTTGAAAATTTCAATTGGAGTTGAAAATTAGCAATTACAATCAAGGTAATTTGACTATTGAGCAATTTTATTCTGGTTTTATTTATCTTTGGAGTGAGTATTTTGCTTTTGTTCATGTTAAGGTTCCCACTGCGGCACTTGCGACTCTTCACGCGGTTCA